>LOJH01003003.1:0-40491 GCA_001685095.1 Ellobius talpinus
GAAAAAGACAAGATCTCCTGAGTAAATTAGGAGCATGGGGACCTTGGAGGAGGGCTGAAGGGGGGAGGGGAGAGGCAGGGAGGGGAACGGAGAAAAATGTAGAGCTCAATAAAAATCAATTTTATTGATTTAGAGCTCAATCAAAAAATAAAAAAGAAAAGAAACATTAAAATATTGTAACCAAACTTTAAAAGGCTGGGAGTAAACTAAAAGCCTGAGACATTTTACAAGATAGAAAAGCAAAACTGCCCCGTCATTTCTCTTAGTGAACACACAGAGCCTGAGTAGTAACCTCGGGAACCTGTTTCTCTTTGTGGAGACTGACAGTGCCTGCTGCAGGAGCTGTAACCCAGACTCACAAGGTGAAAAATGCCCTCCATCGGGTAGGACACACATTACTGGTTTAGACCATATGTCATTTGTGACTCAAATAATCATGAACTTGAAAAAAAAACAACCAGTTGTACTGTAGAGTGTGTTTTGTTTATCCTCCTTATCAGATACATCATAAAAAAGCCAGATGGAAATGGATCTGTCATGGGATGTCAACAGAACCTACACATTTGTCAAAAGAATTAGAAAAAGTGTGTCTTAGGAGTTGTTCCTGTAGAATGTACCTCTGATATGCTGGTTATTTTGCTTTACTGTTTTAATGTAGCCAAAAGAAAGATCTGTCCTTGAGCATTAAAGGGTTATGTTTTTTAGCTTGAGAAGGAGAGGAAATGTGCGAGCTTGCATTCTTATTACCTGTGAAAATACACTGTGGTTTCTTCCTACACTTAGCTTTTCTGGTCATTATATCACAATTCGTTATCCTCAGCACAATACTCTAAGACATTTAATATTTGCCTGCTCCGTACAGGCAAATATTAAAATATATAAAGGAGTTGAATATATAATAATTTCAAATAGTTTATGTGTAGCATCTTATTTTTATTCAGAACACCTCTGTGAGTGAAGTTAAACATCTTTATGTAATTGATTAAAAATGAGAAAGAATAAAACTCATACATCCCTTTTCTTAGCTATGACAGTTGGACTAGATTATGGGTGTTCACATGACACTGATTACTTAGATGTAAAGAAAATAATTTAATCACTGATGCAGATGATTCTTAGAGATTGATAGTGAAGTTGGAGTCCTTATATATTTTTTTCAATCTATATTACATCCTCCTTCTCCCTCCGTGAAATGCTCAGGTTTCTTTGAAGTTCATGTGAGACCATACACTGCCTTTCTTAGAGCTGACATCCATTAACCTATTGGTTCTTTTTATGCAATTCATAAAAGATTTCACCATGTAAAGCACTTGTGCATCGTTATCTCGTACTGAGGATTTGAATATTCTTATGAAAATATCTTTCAGCATCCTTGCTTTGGGTCCTTGACCTCCATCTCTTTTGTACTAATCTCCCCTGTCACACAACAATAATGCACTCTAATAGATTTATCTTAACTTTTTATTGACAACTGTGCTGCATCCTACAGCTGACTGTATCTGATTCTCTAACCTCACTGACGTATTTTTCTCTTATCCCACAACATCTGTGCTCTGACCCCTTAAGTACAACAAATCACCAGTTTTTACTCAAGTTCATAAGTCACAATCTGTCACTTTTTTATCCCTAGTTACCTGGAACTGACTATTTCTTTTACTCTATTATGCTCCATTCACCCATCTCCCCCAAACCCCTTGATTGTTCTATTACCTCCTATTCTACATGGGCTGCTGAAGTGGCTCTGGAGAAAAGCATAACCATCTCCTGGCTGAGCCATAATGAAATGCAAGATCACAAATCCTGATGATTCAATATTTGTCATTATTTTTATTTATCATTATTCTTTAGTAAAAAGCCATTTACTACTTTCCAAAAAGTCACATTTTTCATATATCTTCAAAGTGCCAACTTCCATCCAAAGATGCTAGTCATCCTCTGTGTACCCATTTTCCCATTCTTTCCACAGCAGAAAACAAGGCACCATGCTTCTAACAGACCAGTGCCTACATGTGGACCTGCTAGGACTAGACATTAATCCTAGAATATTTCATCAATGTGTCCTTTTATCCTTCTGTAATGAATTAGTTCCACTAATATAAACATATTATCTTCATTTCTTCCCCAAATTCCTGTCATTTTGCTAGTTCACCTTTGGAGAAAAAAAATCTCAGAAGTGTTGCCTCTGTTGCTGTTTCCATATCTTTTCTAAGTTGATTGCTTCTTCAGGTCACTCCAACTGCTCTTTACCCTTCTCTTCTCCTGAAATACCAAGGTTAGGCCAATAGCAGCCTATATACTATCAAACTTAATAATCATGTTCATAACGATCCTTACTGCTGTTCTTATGGACCTTCACTTCTTAAGACCTTGTGGACCATGCTTCTTCTTTGGAACATGCTCTTCTTTCCTTTCTTCTTTTATTTCTGTTTTCCTGGCCTCTCTTTCTCTCTTTAACATGTGCTTATTTCTGAACTCCATCGTATCACCTTAATTTCTCATCCAGACAATCCCTTTCCCTCTGATCTTCTCAGGGCAGTCTCTTACGTCATCCAGGTCTTACCAAATGCATATTACCTCATTTTATCTTCATTTTAGCTCACAATGTATTTAAATTGTTTGCTTATTGTCTGTCTCACCCCACCAGAAAATAAACTCGATAGAATTAAGAACTTATCTGTCTTCTTATGGACTTTAGACAATTTGAAATATTTGTATAAATGAGAAAAGTAATGCTGAGTTATACATTGGCAAACATTATTTGTAACTGTATTTTCAAATGTATATAACATATACATTTATTTTACATATAATATACATATATACATTTGCATATACACACATGAGATTTAAATGGAATTATCCAATAACCCCGAATATGGGGGAGACAATACTTCCTCCAGACACCATTGGCTCTCAAACAAAAAGCCCAGTACCAGGTATGGGTGGCTTTTTATCAGGTCAGTAGGGTCCTGCAGACTCCCCCCAAAACATTAATGGATGATGCTGTTTGTCCTGGTTACTCCCCTGAACTTGATGGTAAGCACCTATTGTTGAAAACACTACCCAAGTCATAGAACTTGGAGAAATCAAGTGGGTACCAACCTGAATCCCTACTAGCTAGCTTTCACAGTGCTGAAAGGTGCTGGGCATGCTATTGGAGGGTGAGCAGTCCACAGTTTTACTCAGCTGTGAATGCTTCATTTTTGATACAATAGCTATTAGGCTGGCAAGGTGTGCCCCCAATACAATATTGGCATATGTGTTATGGAAATAACCAACTACTTTCTGATGAATTTAAAGCTCATTCCATTAGATGTGCCCCATACCTGATATACTTAATCAGACCAAATACTCGTGCCAACCAGGTCATAGGCCCTATGGCAGATCTAGAATTATTATTCTGCTAGACAACATAGTGATGAACTGACCCCAAGTTCTTATCTTTATACAGATAGATTAGCATTTCTCTCAACCCTCATTGGAGAAGCTTATTTGTAGTATATGATGATTAATAAGAGATCAACAACCAATCTACATGCAAAGATTAAAAGACTGCAACATGCTTCCCTCTAAATGGCACATTGAGTCACCCTTCCCAGAAGGCTCAGAGATCATTGTGGAAAAGGAAGCAGAAAGGTTGTAAGACCCAAAGGGTGGCAGTGTCTGTGGTAAAACAGTATTTGCTAGACCTGACAATACATCTATACACAAGAGCTCTGGATAGCTGAGACACAAGAATTATGTATAGCCAAACCAAAATCTTTTCAGCATGGATGGAGGAGGGTCTCATGACACCCCACACCTGTCTGAGGAGCAATTACCAACTGATAGTTACCAAGAGGAGAGTCTCTTTGTTTTATGGCATGTGAGCCCTGAGAGATTTCCTATGCTCCAATAGATGGCCCCAAATCCATGCTGAGAGGTTTCCTATGCTCTAATAGAGGGCCCCAAACCCATGCTGAGAGGTTTCCTAAGCTCCAATAGAGGACCCAAATCCATGCTGAGAGGTTTCCTATGCTCCAGTAGAAGGCCCCATTCCCATGCATAGATGTGTAGCACAAAATGAACTTGGCTAAGTGGGTTTTAAATTAGAATAAGAGATGGATAACACATGAAGTTGAGAGAGAAAAGTGTGTGAGTTGGGGAGGAACAGAGGAGGATTTGGAGAAGTGGGAAGGGAGAAGTGGGTAATTGAATCTGAGGTAATTTTATCCACGTATAGTTATTAAATAAAATGTTTAATAAATATTGTCTCTATCTTCATTGTATTTTCATGCTTATCAAAATATTTGATGTTACATGGTTATATTTTCTCTCACCATCTACAAAATAAGCTGGCCTTTCTTTTAAACATTAGCTCAAAGAATATCTAGAATTTAATAAAGTTTTAGAAGTCACTGCACTTATTTCAGTAATTTAAAATACTGACCTTGGAACTACAGGTCTTAACTTTTACAGGTCAAACTCAGTCACTAAATTAGTCCTTGAACAACACCAATTTTAAATGGGAGAAAAGGCAGTAGCTGATGAAATGGCATACACATATCTCCACAAGGATGGCTTTGCCTACCTCTGATTTAAACATACATTTAAAACTTATATTTAAGTAGTTGAAATTTAAGAGCAGCTCAGGTTGACACTGCCAGTAACAAAACCAGAGCTGATGCATTTCCAAATATGATGCTAGAGCCAAGAGTCTTTGCCCCATGTTCTAGTCTACATAAACAATAAGAAAAACTTTGATTAATATCTCCCTTTCTCTCTGAAGAGTGATGCCAAAAGAGAATTCCAAACATCGGCATCTAGGAAAACTAAGATGTGTATATGGAGGTAGAAGTTAAACTGTCTGTGGGAGCAAAGAACACCAATGAGTGGGGAAGGCAGGAGAAGGAGGGGAAGGGAGGCGTGGGCATGACACACTTGAAGGATGTGATGTACAGATGAAAACGAGCTTATGAAAACTCGTACTCTGTACACTGACTATATTATGACAAAGGTACAGAGGAACAGGAACAAAACAGAAACTTCTCAAATATTAGATATCACAAGGAATTTGTTTAAGAATAATAACACTGCTCGGGGCTGCCAAATACCTCTCCATATGTGAAAAAAAATTACTTCTTAATGTCATTTCATTTTCATGACAAAATTTATTGTGATGTTATTTATGTAACTAAATAAATAGGATTTATAACTAAAACAGGAACCCATGATAAGCTACTGAGAACAGAGGGTGACATTTCCTGACTAATAGATGTGATAACTTACGCTAGGTTCCCTAAAGGTCAAGTTTTAAGGTCTAAGGGGAACTCATTTTTCAGAAGCTTTTTCTCTCAGCACTCTAATATGAAAATGGTCCACCATTTCTTGTCTAAGGCTACTCCACAAATGTGAATCATCTCATGATGAAGGAACATGTATTTAGTTCTTTATAGAAAAAGTAGTAAAAATTTACAGCTGCAAACTTGCAACTTAAAATTTAGGAGGTTTGTAAAGCAAAGGATTGTTAGAGAGACGTAGGTGAAACATATATGTAGAACCAAGATGAGCCTTGATTTTAAGAATATTCTTTTGAGTTTTAAACTCACTGGTGGAAATACTAGGATGGAGTAAAACTTGGAAGTAATGATCAATTGTAATAACAAGGATAGCAAGGAGCAGGAAAAATTATGTAAAAAGTAATGAGGGGGAGGAAGAGGAGAAGGAGGTGGTAGTGACATAGAACTCATGTGCATTTTCTAGCACATTTGATAAAAGGGAATTTTCTGATTCCTAAAGAATTCTTTGCAAACTCTCTAGTGTTTCACATTATCCGTACATGTTTATTTTTCTAGTTTTATGGATCTGGTGTGAAGCAAATGAAACATTACAGCTATTTGAGCTAATCTTTGCCATTGTGCTAATATGCTTTCATACCTAGGCTAAATATTCTCCTGATAGAATAAACACAGGACCTACAGTCTCCCTTTATAGACATCTCTGCCATTTGATTTTTTTTCCAAGTCATTAGTCCTCCAATTCATTCTTTTTTATCTTAGTCTTAAATATCCAGAGAGACCCTATGGTTTTTCATCTGGATGCCAATGAGCCACTCCTTTGAAGCTGCTTCAAGGCAGCTGTGCAGCCGAGAGGTCATAATAAGGATGATGGAGGTAATAACAGTCCTTGTCATTGCCACCACCCGAATCCCACTGGTCACAATCACAGTCTTTCTCAGGTCTCAAAACGGTTATGAAATAATATGGCCAAGAAACAAAGCCTCTTATTGCTCGGGAATATCAAATCACTTGGCAAATTTACCTTTTAAATTGCTGATCATCATCACATGAGATTACTAGAAAAAGGACTCAGAGGGATAATTAAGGATGAGTACATTATATAGTCTTTGTGAGTAATTGATTGTGCTTAGGTTTCAAGATAGGGAGCAGGCTGGAAAGAAAACTGCAATATTTTGTCCATTTTCCTGATTCCCTTGAAGAGCAGTATCTGCAGGAAGAATATATAGATAAAAAGAGGAAGTATCTCAGGATGAATGCCACATTAGAAAACTGTTCTGCTAAAGGGGTTAGAAACAATTCTCCCGTCCTAAACAACAATTGCTAGTAATGACTGTATGATATAAACTGAAGGGCCGAGGGAGACCTAACTAAAATGTATCCACTAATGCTTTATGAAGCAGGTATCCAAAATCCTTTATAAAACATGGAAACTTCTTTCTGTGAAGCCTCAGTCAGCCATGGTCGAGGCTCACTAAACACTCAGAAGATGAAATGCAGTTCAGAATCTTGCAAAAACCTTTGGAAATACTGGTGCTTGTGCTTCATTTTCAAGTTTCTAAACATTGTGTTAAGTAAGAATGCACATTTAGGTGCTGGAGAGATTGTTCAGTAGTTAAGAGTACTGATAGTTCTTCCAGAGGACCCAGGGTTTAATTCCCAACATACACATGACAGCTCACAACTGTCTGTATCTTCAGTTCTGGGGGGGTTCTAGCACCTTCACAGACATACATGCAGTAAACCACCAAGGCACATAAAACAAAAATAGATTACAAAAATAGAATCTATGTTTTGTTTTTGTTTTTGTAATTTTTTTTTCAAGACAGGGTTTCTCTGTAGCTTTGGAGCCTGTCGTGGAAGTAGCTTTTGTAGACCAGGCTGGTCTCAGACTCACAGAGATTTGCCTACTTCTGCTTCCTGAATGCTGGGATTAAAGGACTCCCCAAATAATTGTGGTGGGAATCAGGTTATCTCATGTTGTGAGGCCTTGCTGACTTGTCAGAAGTTGCGGTCTATCATGGCCTGGCAGCTGTTCCCAAAGATCAACACCGTGAGCACACTCCTGTCCCTCAGCGAGACTTCTGCTCTTTGCCTGCCCTTATCTGGAGAAAGTCTCTGGGCCCAGAAGGATGACCTTATCCAAAAGTTGCCTCTAAGCCTGGATGCCAGGTTTATCTCTCTGGTGACCCTTGGCACAATTCCATGCTAGGGGCTTTTCCCTTGCTGCAATAAGGTAACTAAGACTTGTACTAGGAGCTTTGCTATACGACCCACTATCATATATGAAGACTTATGATAGAAGCGTGCCACTTAATGCAAATTAGGGTTTGTCCCCAGGCTCCCCAATCCTATATATCTCCTATACTCTGGAATAAAGTTGAGCTAATTCACTGAAGTCATCTCCTGGAGGGCTGTCTGGGCTGTCTCCGTCATGTTCACAGGCTGTCCAAGGACCTCTGTCATCACTTCTACCCCTTTGTTCTTGTGGACTGATGGCCATGTGGACCAAGAAAATAAGGGGGACAACACAGTTTCACATGTAAGAGTCAACTCACTGGCCTAGTTTTTCAACGTTTAAGAATACTTACTTGCTCTTTAGATGCCGAGATCCACAGCTAGCACTGGGCCGAGCTCTCAAAATCCAGTTGTTTTGCAGGAGAGAGGCTGCTTGTTTGTCCCCGCTGCCCAGCTAGCTTAGCCCCAAAATAACCACACAGAAACTGTATTAATTAAATCACTGCTTGGCCCATTAGTTCTAGTCCCTTATTGGCTAACTCTCACATCTTGATTTAACCCATTTCTATTAGTCTGTATAATGCCACATGGCAGTGGCCTACCGGGATTCGGCATGTCTGTCTCTGGCATCTCCATGGCAGCTCTCTCACTCTTTCTTCCTCCCAGAATTCAATTCTGTCTTCTCCTGCTACCTAAGTTCTGTCAAAGGCCCAAAGCAGTTTTCTTTATTAATTAATGACTACAAGCAACACATAGAAAGAAGGAACTCCTACACCACAGTTGAAGAGAGGGAGGACTGATAATATGAGCAAAGGGGTCAAGATCATGATGGGAATATCCACAAAAACAGCCAACCTGAGCTAGTAGGAGCTCACTGATTCTGGAACCTGCACAGGACCAAACTGGACCTTCTGAATGTGGGTGACAGATGTTTGGCTGGGGCAGTCTGTGGGGCCACTGGTAGTGGAACCAGGATTTATCCCTAGTGCATGAACTGGCTTTTTGGAGTCTATTCTCTTTGGAGGATACCTTGCTCAGCCTAGATATAGGGGGCAGGGCCTTGGTCCTGTCTCAAAGCAATGTGCTAGACTTTGGGAAATCATATCCTCTTTGAGGAGTGGATGGGAGGTTTGTCAGGGGGAGAAGTTGGGAGGAGTGAGAGGAGCGGAGGGAGTGAAAACTGGGATTGGTATATATAGGAGAAAAGATTGTTTTTTAAAAAAAATAATTAATTAAAAAATACTTGCTTTTCTAGAGGTCCGGGTTTAGTACCCAGCACACATGCCCAGCAGCTCACAACCACTTATAACCCCAGCTCCATGAGCAATGATGCCCTTTTCTTGTTTCTTTGGATACCTACATATACTTGTATGCAAACACACACACATATATAAATAAAAATAAATATCAATATTTTTAAAATATCAATTCAGTGAGGATTATCAAATCAATAATTTAATTCTACAATAACTTGATAACTTGAACTTTAGAAAAATCAATGTAAGAATATAAAGAGTGAGGAGAAAACTCCGGAGAGCCCAAGTCTGACATAGAGGCATTTCAGAGGTCCCTTCAGCGACTCCAAGGCCTTGTCTGCACTAACAAATCCATACATTTTCTGTATGAGCTTCTGAATGGGGAATTAGAACACTTACCAGGTACCAAACATGGCTCTGTTTGCAAGTGCTGCCATGATTAATCAAAACAGCTGTCAGGTAAGCACAGATACTTGTTTGAAGATGAGAAAACCAAACGTAAGGTGTTAAAATAGGGTTACATAGTTATTAAAGGCAGAACTTTACACTTCCTGCTCCTAAATAGTGCCTATTGCCCTTCAGAGACTGGAGCTGATAGACTAGACAGGGAGGCAAAGGCTCTTGGAAACAAATTGGGAAGCAGTTGAGAAATCAGGATCCTAAATCCATGCCTTAGGTAGAAAACTGAGTCCCGCCCATGTAAACCCTGGTTAACCCTTCATCCCCCTATGGCCACCCATCTCAGCCAAAAGCCTAACCCTTGGTTTTGCGTGAGGTCTTCTGCTGGTTAACCCTTCATCCCCCTATGGCCACCCATCTCAGCCAAAAGCCTAACCCTTGGTTTTGCGTGAGGTCTTCTGCGGTTTTCTGTTGGGGGAAAAGGAAAGGGAAGTTTGGGTATGTGTTCCATTTGGAGGCGAGTGGTTTAATTTCATTTTGAATGGAGCCAAGCAGGATGCGGGGTTGGGATGATTTTAGATGCTTTCATCTGGAGGAGCATCACAGTGTAGAAGGATTAAAACTTTCAGAGGAATCAATGCAGTCATCAATTTTATTCTCACAGATAAATCCTTGTATTGCAAACGAGATGAGCAATGCAGCTGCAGGTGAGCTCATTTAAGGGGAGTGCTCTGCAAACCGGAGGGCTTTAAAGAATCCACAGCTGTTAGAAATTTGCAGTTCATTTCACATTCTCCTCCTCCTGCACGCATATTCAATACGATAATTTGCAAGAGGAGTTTACAAGAAGATATAGTTTCTTATAATTTGCAATATCAGTTTTCAAACTTTGAGTATTTTGTTCCCAAGATTCTTCTCTTTCCCTTAGCAGACTCTGTTTGCTTGAATAATTCAGTGGGTGCTATTTAATTGGTGACTGATAAATGGTGTGACCTCTTAATTGGAAAGATAGCCAGATAAAAAGATTGCACTTAACGCTTTTCAATTACTCTACCCTATTGTTAGGACTGAACAATTTACTGGTTTAAATACAGGAAGGAAAAGTTCTAATTTGTTGCTCATATTCTAGCATCTTTTGAGTTTATGGGATTGACTTACTCTGCTCATCTAGAATTATGGTATTTTAATTCTACAGTTTTCTATTTTCCACATGGCCACCATAGCTTTAACATCTCATAGTAATTTTAATGTTTCAATTACTGATAAATAGAACATAGCTATTGTTTTATGTGAGAAGTGACCTAATTTTCTAGATACCAGTGTTTATGTTTATGAACTCTCTCTGTGGTACGAAATGTAAATGGAAAGTACTATCAAAGTACATAACAGTTCTGAAAGCACTTGTGGTATTTGCTAATATGAGATTAAAGTTTATTTTTATTCTTATGTCTTTCAGTTAAGAGTTATGATATATAAATGGAAAAAATAAGCTGCCTACAGGAATCTCCCCGGAGATTTCCAAGTCCAGGACTCTAAAGCATCCATTCTGATTTCTGAAACCATCTCTCAATCATTGCACTATGACATCACTCTTACTGAAAGATGCTACCATTTTGAATGTATCCTACATAGTTCTTTAGAAAAGGGCACATTGGACTTAATGGTATTCTCAGTGGAAAACAGGTATTCTCATAGACAATCTTATTCATCTCTACTGGGAAGTTCACAGTTTTGGGATTATTTGCCAGTCATTCTCCTCTAGATAGAGACCAAAGTAAGGTGGTCTAATTTGTTTTTTGTAAATCTTCAAGTAGTAGTACATAAAAATCTTCCTGTTTTGTGTAATATATACAATGAAGTAAGTGACCTTTAGAGGCATAACTGATGAAGGGGAAGGGTTGTCCTTCTTGGAATCAAGCAGTTCTTTCCAGTGATTCATTCTCCACCTCTCTTCCTCCTCTCCTTTCTTGAAAGACAAATTAGGATTTGGTAGTTTGTAGAAGTCTTAGGGGAAACCGAATGGGATGGTTTACAAAGCACCTGGCAGCTGTGTTATTTACACTGTTGATACTGATACATATTAATTCTCTGGCCTTCCCTTTCTTCCCTGTTGCTGTATTTAAACCTGGTTTTTGACAGTTTCCTGTAACCACTGTGAAGTCTGAAGGGAATTGGAACTGTCAGTCTAATTCACAGGAATGGGTTATCACCACATTGAGATCACAGTCTCCAAATATGTAACACAGATAATCAAGCATATGTATACATATATTACTGAAAAAGCATTAGCAAAACATAACTAACCTTATTATTTGAGTACATTAATAATTAGTATTTATCTCTAGTGTAGTAGGCTACATTATTTCTACTATTTAGAATGCACATCAGTAAACTTCCCCTTAATTGCCCACGATAAAGTGTTACTTCACACCTGACCAAACATTCCCATATTTCCTGATTTTCTTGGATGTGTTTCTGACCTCAATGTCATCTTCAATAAGATTTACAGTTTTTACCACACTGTGTAACATTAAAATGCCTTTATCACCTTATTTTAAATGATGGAATAACTCTTAAAAGAATGCAATAAATTGCTACTCATCTAGATAGATGTTTGATTATTCTATTTTTAACACATAGAGTCATCCACAGAGTGATTGATATTCTTAAGTTCAGATGAATTTTTTAACCTCTAGATCAAATAGTGCAATACACTTTTAAAATAGATGTATTGTTGTTGATGTGTGTGTGTGGTGTGCGTATGTGTGTGTGTGTACGTGCGCGCGCACGCACATGAATGATGTGAATATGTCAGTATGTATGCCAAGGCATGCATATGGAGGTGGTTGAACATCTTTATGGATTTGATTCTCTCCTTCAACCTTTACATGTGTTCTTGGAATTAAAAACTCAGTTCATCAGGATTGAACAGAAAGAGTCTTAGCCTCTAAGCCACCCCATCACACTAGCCCATAGTTACACATTTTAAGGTTCTGCAATAATTAACATTCTAGAATATTTTATTATACAAAATGTATTACATAAATATATTTGTTCAATATTCAGATAAGTATCATATAAAGAAATAAAGTATACTTTTGCTTAAAGTGACCTAAGTCGATTATATGACTGGATTAAGGAGAACCACTTTAAGATCTGAATCATCTCAACTCTGTACTTCATCTTATATAATACAAATAATTATTGTTGACAACCACTATTTTAATTTTATCACATAATATGTCTTTCATTGAACTTTTGGTAAATGTATCTCACTTTTCTCACTTCAGGGACTAACCTGGGTCCCTTCCCACTTCTGGTGAAACTGACACTCTCAGCCCCACAGGTGGATGAAGTAGTCTAAGGCTAACCCACTGCATCCTGCAAATCCTGTTAGTCGGTTCAGTGGTGGATCCTGTTAGAATCTATAATCTGATGGATCACACTTTCCAACCAGAGGACTGCTGTTTCACAGAGGGTGGAAGACCCAGGATTCCCAAGTCAGAGATGTAGGAATTTGCTGCCAATGACACAACAATATAGCTGGAAAGCAAACTAATGGGATGGGTGGTCTTTGTCTTCACCTCTCACATAGATGATGCATATTAGCGTAGGTGACTGCTGTGTCCCAGTGGGTCTGTGTCATATCTGAGTCAGGCTGACTTTAGGGACATCATATGTTATGAAAAGGAGTGGCCAAGATTTCTCTTTGTCCTTGAAGGAGACATAACTGTCTGTTTGGAATTGCTTGCTACAGGAAAAAAAAAAAAAACCTTGAGAAATAATCCAGAGAAATAACATCAGTTAGCCTGAACTTCATATTCTTAGCATATTCAGCAAAATGAATAGAGGGTAAGAGGCTCCTGGAGCTGGGTCTGACAGAAAATGAGAATAGTCAGTGCAGATAAAGAGAATTACTCTTGAATCTGGGGAGTGGGCAGGGATTTTGCTGCACACTGTAAGAACAAAAGAATGCTGAGTCCAAAGAAAAAAATCAGTCTAGCAGGTCAGATATAAGTAGAGATGGAAAAAAAATAGTGTATTGGGAATCAAGTCGCCCTGAGGCCAGATCTTCTCAAGTATGTTTATTGTTGTGAGCTAATTGAGTTTTCAGTCATTAACGACTGAAAGACCTTTGACAGAGTTGGCATTTGACATGCATTGTCTCATCACAGCAGCCCTACAGATGTCATCATTTTGACCTTATTGATGAGGCTAATAAGCATCATGCAGATTAGCTTGTCTGAATTCTACAAGAAAGCAGAGCCTCCCATGCTGATGGCAAGCTCCCAGCTCTTAGAACCTCAGCTCCTTGTTCTCACAGGGCAGTGTGCTTTTAGAAATAACCAGATTCATCCTGACTCTAATGCAGCAACATTTCTATGATGGAGCATAGCGACTATCTTTATAAAATTCTCAATTGATCTTTATATGTGGGGATTCTGAGTCACTTGTGATGACATACTTGTATTGGAAGATACAGTGTCAGAGAGACTGCAGCCTAACATTTTGATAAAATGTACTTACTGAAAAGTCTTGCTTCTGACAGACCAACACTTATGCCTTTTCCATTATGTAAACAGTGAACCAGGTGACAGAGTTTTCTGAGAAGAGTTTCTTTGGAGGATTGGGGAAGGTGAGGACAGAGTAAAGGGAGAGGACATAGAACTGGAAAAACTGTGAGGGAGGAAGTCAGAAGAAGACACACTTTGAATTACTCTTTTGCCAATAATTTCTTATGATGTCACTCTTTTAATTAACACTTGTGTACACGTGCAAGCACAAGCATGCACACATAGTTTAAATTAGATGTCAGGTACAGCAGTTTATAACAACGCAATTTGAGACTCTGTTGAAAAAGACATGCATGTCTCTGCCTGGTTCAGAAGTAAGAGTGGCTCGTCAGACATAGAGAAAAATGTTTGATTTAATTATTGATATTGAATAGACACATTGTGACTGCTAATAATATTAGTGGACTGTTCAAGGATTATAGAAACATAAAGAACACAGTACAATCCATCTTTTCCTAGAAAAGCCCCATGAGTCAGGTTAATTTAAAAAAGGGTTCTGTTTGCCTCTCATGCCCAGGACTGCCTTCCTCTCGATTAAGTGCTTCATAACTTCTCTTTGGAAATACACATACATCATTTTTGCAAAAGTTAGACCAGTGTTTATTTATTATCCTGATGTTTCCTCGCTTGCAAAACCTGTGGTCTGTAAGTGGAATCTAATACATAATCTTTCTTAAATGTCCTAATGCTGGGAGGACCCGAGTCTTCCACATGGATTGTTCCAGCCATGTAATCACAGTTCTAAAGAGGTAATACGCTAGGTGGGTGGTACTTCCACCTTGTCATTTCTTTTCCTTCTATGTCCACTCACAATTGATTTTGACTGATCTGGGTTAAAGAGATTTATTTTTAAAGTGCTAAGTTTCTCATTAATCAACCAGAATATGGGGAGCATCCTGAGGTTTCACCCTTGCTTGGATATAAAATTTCCAACTTTGGCCTAAGACTGAGTTTTATATATTATTTGACAATCATCCTGTTGATTATCGAAGTGAACATTTTACAGGATTATGGCCTAAAATCGTATCTCCTTTTTAGACAATGCTTCCCTCAACCTAGTAGCAGTTTGACAAGCAGGCATTTATTCTGTGTTAGTTTGAGCTATCTGCTTCAGTTCACAGGGCTCCTCCGCCTTGTCCTTATGGTAGAGATATCTTCATTTTTCTTTATAGCTGTAATCAGAAGTCGAAGTATATATGACCACTCATAACACAGTCCTTTCTCAGGTGCTTGCTACCGGATAAACTGTCATCCATTATATCTCTGTCACCTGTTTTCCCCTAGGGAAACCATGTCACAGTGTTGAACCTGTTGACATCATTCTGAAGCCAACAAACTGAAATCTGTTGGATGAGAAGCAAAGTACCCATCTGTGTAGGTGGTCCAAGTGCACAGTGCTGGAAGAGAATAACACCAAGTTAGCAATGCCCTGTGCTTTGAGCACTTACCACTGTATTAGCAGATTCTGACCACCTGTTAATAGCATCATTGGAGTTCCTCATCTCTGATGTATCACCTTGGAACAAAGAAGGGACTGGGCCTAACTTATAAAACATAATATACCACCAAATGAGTTTTTCTTGGAAGATTGCATTAATATCTTTATTATTTCCTTAATGATACCAAGTTAGGAATATATTTATAATTCAAAATTATGCATCTCCATGCTAAGAAAACCACTTTTTCATCATATGCAAACTATATGTTTAACATTGGGTTCAGTGGTTGTGATAAAATGAATTAGACATCAAAGCTTTTTAATATGATCATTTTATATGGTTGATGTGTGAGAAGAAATCCTGAAAAATGCCACTCTGGGGAGTTTAGAGGTCACTTTAAAGTGAGATAATCATTTACAGACATTAAACCAACATGTTTTAACTTCCTCTATAAAGGACCAGTTATTTCAGTGTCTTTCTGTGTGTGTGGGAGTCTCATGACCTGAGAATTTTTCAATATCTCTCTTTGAGGGAGGATCACTGACTGAGGACAGGAGAAGGGATTGTACTCAGGAAACCAAACATCCTTGGAAATCAGGTGCATGACTGTGTTAGGAGTGGGAACTGGTTTAAAGCTTTCATGCTACATGAGACACAAGGGCTCAACTTCTATGGTTTTCCTCTACTATAACCCAGATGTAGAGAGTGTGAAATGTTTCAGTAAGTGAGGTTGATAAAAGCAAAGATGAACACAAAAGATCTGAGACAGTCATAGGCAGAGGGATATGAGAACAGACCAAAGTGATCCTTGGGATATGTAGTGCCAGTCCCTGGGTCTCCTCTAGCCACCCACCCAGGGACTGCAATGGCAGAGTGTCAGACTCGGAAGCACAGGCTGAGGCATCCGCTGGATGACCAGTGTGCGATCACTGTGTGATCAGTATGAGGATCATGGTAACTCAAGGAGTTGGTGCCCATAGGAGATGCTGCTCCAGATGAGAGGCAGGATCCCAGACTCTAGAGCTGCAAATGTTACCTAACTGCAGCCAGGAGGCATCCACAGTAACAGAGGATCCGAGGCAGAAGGTAAAAGGTCTGGAAGGCTACTTTCCAAGGACTCACCCAATCATATTCCCCACGAGGGTGTAAAATCTCCCTGCATAATTTAGAGCCAATTTACCAATAAGGAGAGAAAGGGGATGCTAGCTGAAATTGTACAAACTTAAACAAAAGGTCACAATTTAAAAATAGCTAATTAAATTATTAGCTCAATTGACTTTCCTCTCAGCTAACCAGTTTGAAGGGGTTTGTAGTAATGTTTGTAGTAGTTGTGACCAAAGTAACAAACTATGTGTGCTGAGCATCAAAACCCTAGTACTATAAAAAGAATGTTATAAATATAAGCTGTAAACTTCACATTTGCTACCCTGCTATGAATTTGAAAAATAATCGAAATATGTAAGTACCACTATCCTTAGTCATTTTGTGGTAATGTATGTAACTACTTGAAGCTGGAGTTACAGGACATTTGAACCACTATCATCCTAGAATAACTGCTATCAAATGTTTGAGGAATACTGTTTTTATTCATTTTGTTGTGAAAATACAGCTTCTATAAAATGTAGAATCTGTTTCTGTTTTTATTTTTTATTTTAAATCCTCACCAAGCCTTGTTACAGCCTCCAGCAGGGAAATGACCACAACTGAACAAGATATAAAATGTGTCCTCCTTATAACCTGATTTTTCTACTTCTTTTTAACACTACCCTTTAAAAAATTTTAAAAGATATGTCTCCCTCCCATTATCATTTCTCTGACAGAAAGCAGCAATTATTTACTTTACAACAAAACCTGAGGTCATGAATGAGGGCAGGCAGTAAATAATCTGTGAAAACCAGAGGCATTGTCTGGTTAGTGTGGCAAGGGCAGAGTGTAACCCATGTCATTGCTTCCTGGTCACACTCACTCAGCAGTTGTTACTGCTTCCTTCTTTTGCTCTTCTCCCTCCTCCTCAAAATCCTCATTATACTCCTTCCCTCCCTGTCTATACACACACACACACACACACTCACACGTATGCACACACATGCACCAGGATTCCCATTTTAAAGAAAATAGTTCAAAGGATATATGCAATCCTGAAAACTTTCAAAGTTAATCTGAAATTTTCCCAAAAGTTAAGTGTGTTAATCAGACCTGAGTGTTCAAATAATCCCTTGAAACAGTAAGATTCAAATGGAAGCCCGACAACTTATGACAGCATAATACATGTTTATTCTGTTATTATTACAGTGGCAACAGGTTAAGGGCACTACATTTCTATTCTGTTGAGATGATAACGGTGGAGATTTCAGTTTGTAAAGTTCATTGTTCTTAACGATTAAAAATCGATTTAAACAGAGGGTTATTATATACATATAACTATTATTAGGAAAAAATCTAAACTTTCTTATGATCCAAAGCATATTTGTTCATTTGTTGGAACAAAACACAAGACAGTGTAACTCTTGGTTACTGCTTTTAGAAAAGCATGGTGTTCTCGAAGCAAATGTGCACAAAACATCTTTTATATTTAGTTCATTCAGTCATTGTATGTCATGTCAGTGGGAACCCGAAAATCCCAGGTTCATTATCACAGGACCACTGATATACACTGGCTTACTTAAACAACCAACCAAGATATATATGCTTTCTGTGCCTCCAATGTACAAACCAGCACACCAAAGACTACAGGAAACACAAACGAGTGAAATGATAGGTCCTTGCTCTGTTCAGATTTCTAATGGAGTAAATTCAGACATAATTATTTCCACTTCCATTCCCCAACAAAAGTGGCAGTTAACTGGATGCGTGGAAGAATCACCTGTGCTGGTTCCTAGGACAAGGCAGCAATATCTTCAGTAGGGATTCAAGTCTCTGATTGACATTTCTCAGGTCTAAGTTTGAGTGCTGAAAACCTGAAACTGAAAACATCCCAGCTGGAGCCACACTTGTCCTTCTAATTGCTTCATGGACTTGCGGCAGTCAGTCAAGATAAACAAATCTGTCTTTTTCTCTTGTATATATACATATGATTTGTGCATAGCAGCACATATATACACACACACATCACAGACAGTGTGGTTTTCCCCCATGTTTCCTGGGACACCAGGAATTCAGGTCTTTCACTTTGCACTGACAGAAGTTAACCCAAATTACCATTTATTTATTTTAATAAGACAAAAGCTACAATAAAAAGCATTTAAAAAATCTCCAAACTTCACGGGATACAAGCAAAAATATGAAGGACTGAGAAAAGGCTAAGAGAATCCAAGAGAGTGGAACTTGAGAGGGCTTTAAGGTGAGGAGGGAGCTTTTCTCCTCGCCTCCTCTGGTCAACACCCTGAAGCTCCCAGAACTCCCAAGAACAGCCCTGTTAGGCAAGTAGAGAAAAGCAGAAACACAGGACTTCCAACACCACAAATAAATAAATATGTTAAACAAGAAATAACTTATTAGGCACCGCTTGAAAGGCCGGAACCCTCAGGGACCACACAAGTTACGCAACCAATCCAGCTTTGGCAAAGGCCCTGTGATCATCACAGGAGGAGCCTGAGCTGGACCTGAAACTCACAATAGAGCAGGAAACCAAATCTTTTGTTATTCTAGGGAGGGAACCCAAAGGACTTGCCCTGCATTTCAGGTGCACCCGCCCTCCAGAGTGCCTAAGTCATTCCCCACTTGGGAGCGCCCCTCGCTGGAACTTTGGAACCCAGTGCTCAAGTTCTGAGCTCTAAGGGTAGAGTGACTTCTATGGTACCCTTATCCACAAAACAGGGATCTTACAAACTTGTCCTGTTTACTCCTTTTTTTCCCTCTGGAAGAGGACGTGGGTGGAGCTATACAAAGTCTGGGGTTCTGGGTGCATGACCTTTTCTTAAGCACCTAGTTCTGCTCTGGGTGTGGGTGGAGTGGAGGGAGGAAGCCCCCAGGGAAAGAAATTACCTGGTCATCCTCAAGCCGGGCTTCCTTAAAAGTAAGATTGTGCAAAAGGAGAGCGGCTATTTGGGACAATCTGATAACCGCTTTGAGCAGAGTCTGGCTGGCTGACCTGCGCAGCGACCAGGATGAGCACAAGCTCGGGACTCAGCCCAAAGAAAACACATAGCGGTAACGCTGGCTCAGTTTAAAGAAACAGAAATATCGAGTTGAGGGGACAAGGGTCAAACTGAGTTAACGACGTTAAGTTTGTGGTTTGTACTAGCAGAACTGGGAGCATCGAAGTTACCGGGTTTGAAGAACAGAGTTGTTCAAAGTAGCGAGCGCTGTGTAGGAAGGAGGAAGGGCTGAGAAGATGTTCCGAAAGCCTTCCCAGTTGACCCACAAAACTCTCCATTTTACCTTGGTCACATGGCTTTCCTAGGTCCAGCTAACTAAGCGGTTATCACTGGCCCACGCCCGCTCCTCATTCCCCGTTTTTGGCCTCTCTCCCCCTCCAGGCAGTGCCTGGCTTTAAAGAGTGCTGATCCTGGAAGCGCAGGTGCCATTACGAAAAACGCCTCCAGATTCCAGGTTCTCCGGCTGGAAGTCCTCCACACTGTAGGCACGACTCTTCAGGGCGGTGGCGTAGTAGTCGACTGGCTCTTCCGCTGCGTTGTCCATCCAGCTGAGGCACAGGATGCGCTGGAAAGAGCGCTTGAAGTTGTCCGACAGGAAGCCATAGAGGATGGGGTTGGCACAGCTGTTGGCATAGCCGAGGATGACAGACAACTGGCTCACGGTGGCGTCGTCTTGCTCAGCGAAAACATTGACCAGCTGTACCACGTAGAAAGGCATCCAGCAGATGACAAACACCATCACCACCATCATCACCATTAAAGTGATCTTGCGCTCTGAGCGCTTGCGCTGCTGCCAGCCGGCTTTGAGGGCCACCATGCGCATCTTGGCAATGATGAGCACATAACACAGGCAGATGGCACCGACAGGCAACAGAAAGCCCATGAGAAATGTATATAAGACGAAGCCCACCAGCCAGCGCTGGGCGGGCTCGGGCATGAGCATGTTACAGGCCACCGTGCCGTCGCTGTTGGCGGCTGTGCGTGAGAAGACCACGATGGGCAAGATAACCAGTAGAGACAGCACCCACACACCCAGATTCACCACCTTGGCTACAGTGGGCCGGCGGTAGCGCGCCGCCTTGATCGGGTGCACCACAGCCACATAGCGATCCACACTAAGCACAGTCAGGCAGTAAATGCTGGTGAACATGTTCACGGCGTCCACGCTGAGCACAAGGCGGCAAAGTAGCGCGCCAAAGGGCCAGTGGCGCAACAACGTGGAAGTGACCAGAAAGGGCACGCTGAGCATCAGCAGCTCATCAGCAATAGCCAGGTTTAGAATGTAGATGTTGGTTGCGGTCTTCATTTTGGCATAACGCAGGATCACGTAGATGACCATGGAGTTCCCACACAGTCCCACCAAGCATACCACGGAGTAGATGAAAGAGATGAGAATGGCGCTACCCTGGCCCTCGCTTAAGGTCCCGTTCTGGGAAGCGTTTCGTCCTGTCTCGTCCATGCCGTCCGCAGCGCCGGCCCCGGGGCCCCTGCTGCAGGCGCCTTCCCCGCAGCTGCCTGGGCTGGGGCTAGGAGAAGAGGAGGGGGAGGAGGCGGTGCCATTGGGAAACATCCCGGCTGAAAGGGGCCGGTGCGGCTCAGGGCTAGGGCGCTCACCTTGCGCCCTTGTTGCCTGCGCCCTCCCCAGGCTCAAGACTCCCAGGTCGCTGTTCACCGCTGCCTGGCGCCGCCTGGCAGAGCGCAGCAGCTGCGGCGAGCGCGGCTCCTACCGAGGCCGGCCTGGCGCATAGCCCAAGGGCTGCTCGGGCGCCGTCTCTTGGAGTTCTGTGGGTCCAGGGCACACCGGAGCGTGGAGAGACCAAGAGGCTAGAGCTCAGCGCGGTATGGCCATTAAGTGGAGCCGCTCTGGACTGGTGAATGATTAATAAACAGCACCATCGCGTCAGCAGCTACGAAGGAGGGGGGCACATAGGTGGTTTATTTCTCCCCTCCCAGTCTCCCCCCATTTCCAGTCCCCTTTAGGATCAACTCAAAGATTGCTTTAGATTTCTCTCACAGCATTCTCACAACATCTTCAGGCACTTCTAGCACGGACCTGAGGAGTTTCTCTACCTTTCTGAAGGGTAGGTAGCCAATACTGTATCTGTTCTATTCCACTCCACTCCTACTCCAAGTAAAGACTGAAGCAAATCCCAGACATATATGTCTAGAGTTCTTCATTTCTTTCAGTTGCTGCTCTCTTCTGCTGATGGGAGGGACCCCACCTTACCCCAGCTGCTTTCCTGGATCCTAAACACCTACCTCCTTTCCCGCTTGCCCAGTCCTCCAAACCTGCAGCTGAACATTTCCGGCCTTCAGATCTCAAAGTCGATGATGTCTCCAAATGGCCCTTGCAAAGTGCTCCTGAGGTCTGGCGGTGCGCTGACATTCTTTGAGAGGTCCAACTCCCTTTGGGGCTGGCCACTGCACAAGTGCCCACGCAGACACTGAGTGGCAGAAAGCAGATCTAAGCCAACGGCATTATGAACACGAAGGACCACAGTAGTGTGTTAGTGGATGCTGAGTTATAACACCCATCCCTCTTCGGTCTGCAGCAGGGAGTGTTCAGGCAAACTGAGTGAACCATTTCGAATCTCTAAGGAAGCTTGTCGTGCCAAGAGTCCCCTCAGTCTCCCCCAGGAATATCGACCTTAGAAATCAGGACAGAGGGCTCAAGAGGAGGCAGGCACTCCCTCCGGAACCTGCCAAACGCGGTATTGGAAATCCATGTAGGTGTTCACGAGGGAAAGATTAGGCTGCGCGGCTTGTAACAGCTGCGCCCGCGCTGGTCCCTGCTGTACTTTGTACTCTGGAGAGTTGGCAGGGTGGAGGATGGAATGGAGAGCGCCAGAGCCTGAACAGGCAGGCTAGCTCTAAATCCACGCGTGGCTAGCGGCGCAGATGATGGAACTATCATCAAGTCCAGGATCAGTGGCATGGTGTTCAGGCTTTCCCCGTGGAATACTAAGGGATAAGAGGGCCTTGAGGTATGACCCGTCTCTGGTCAAGTGCCAGAACCATTAAGAGATGAGTATTAAGGCTGGCCAGCAGGCCCAAAGCTCACTGACTTCTTTGGGGGAACTATAAGCTTCTGCTTGAGAAAGAATGGATGTTGATTTTTTTTGACCCTGGGGTTTCCTAGAATTCTGAATCTAGTGCCTCTTTGGCCTTGCAGTCTTTCTTTGTCAAAAGATTCAACCTCCTCTTTCCTTTTCATGAAGGCTGCTGTATTCCACAAAATACCTGCAAGTCTTTGCCTGAAGCATGCCAACCATGAATCCCCCATCCCCACCCCTCTTCCCGGGGAAGAGTGGCCAACTGCAGTCCAGCACTCACTCTGAGTTTGCTGCTTGCAAATGCCCCTTAGTTATCCTCCTTGCCTCCCCTCTCACATCTGCTTCAAGAGTTGGCGAAATTCGAAATTAAACTCATGGACGCTGTTTCTACCAGACAGTCTAGAATGCAAAACTGGATACATTTATACTCAATGTCCTGGCGCTTGTACCCAGCAATCGCTTACATATAGCTGCTTTGGTTTCCAAAACTAAGTGCTGCCAGAAGGGAAAGAATCACGCGTAGTGTCCAGCATGGCAGTCAGATTAAAATCAATGACTACAGACTTCCCAGGATTGTGTGCAACAGATGCTGAATTATTCATGAGAAAAATGTTGGAGTGGAATTCGAAATTTGGGTGGATTGGGGCTGTTTAAGGCTTTGTTTGACCTAAACAAACCATCATGCCTCAACTGGAATGTGACTTGGAGCTTAGTTGTTTCTAAAACTGAACATACAAAACAGCACATAAACAGGGGATGGAGGGGAGGAAATGTCCATTGGGTTTAAAGAACGAAACCGGGATTTGTCATAGACGAGTATTTTCCTTGCTGACACCATAGTTTTGATGCCTTTGCCAACCACTGACCAAGGCACCTGGCTGCATTTCTGGGATGCTCTTTCAAAGGTCGCCATTTAGAGGCATTGGCTTTGATCATAGTGACTGGGGCAGGGACGGGAGTTTACTAAAGGCAGCTTTGTTGTCAGAATGTCATTAAATTCACTTTGCAACTCATTATAGAAGAAAAAGCTTCATTCAATTAGGTTATGGCTTCACATACAAATGAAGAAAAGTAGACAAGTATTATCTCTTTCTGGTTGTGAAGGTGTTTTGACGATGTACTACTTATTGATAAAAGAGTTTGATAATAGGATGGCTATAATTTTTCAAAGAAAAAAATAAACGTAAACAAAGAGGTGGAAAATTTTGATCACTCATGCTTGCTCTTAGAAATAAAGTCCTGAGGCACATATTCGCAAACAAGTTAATGATATTTGAAAAACACTGCGACCCAGCATTTCCACCTCTGTCCTTTAGCCCTCAAAATTAAAACAGTATTGGAACAACAACAACAATAAAAGATAAATAAAGGAAAGAAACAACCCAAATATGGGTGAACAAAATGTGGTACATTAATCGGTAGAGTATTATTACTCTTCCTTTAAAAGGAATAAAGTGCCAATAAAATACTACAAGTATTGATGAACATCAAAGACAATTTAAAAACAAAGTAAACCAGACTCACAAAGCAATGATTACATGGTTCAGCTTATATGACTAGTCTAGAATAGGTACATATCGAGACAGAAAGTAGATTAATGATTGTCCGTGGCTAGAGGAAGAAGGAACTGGGGAAGGGACTACTTGGTGCGTATAAAGTTGCTTTGGGGGCAAGGAAAGTATTTTAGAATTTAACAATGGTAGTAGCTTCAGAATAGTGTGCCTATACCAACCTCCCTTTAACATTGCACTTAAATGAGTAAAGTTATGTATTGTATGTGAATTTATGCCAATAAATGTGTTTGAGTTGGATATAAGTCATGCTTCTTTTATCGTATCTCTTTAGTCACGTATGTCTTATCATTGTATCTGTGACCCCCTCTGCCCCAGGAGCAGATGACAGCACTTCTGGACTAAGCAATGCAATGTGCTCGGGACCCCAGAGTCTTCTGGTCTCCTATTTTAACTGACGTCTCTAAGGTCTTGAGAAACTGCACATTCTCAAGCTCTCATATCTTTCGTGACCATTTTTCTTGTGTCTCTTCCATGCTACAAACATCTGTAGAGGGGGAAGAGTTGTTTCCTAAGAAGACAAGAATGAAAAGGCCCAAGCAAGAATTGTTCATTCTCAAGCAGACTTTTCCTTCTGTCATTATAATACCCCCGCCTCTGCAATCTAAACTCCCCTGTGAACTCTTATACCTGGTACACATTTGTTTATTAATCCATCATACCATACTGGTGGTGCATGTCTATTTGTCTGTGCCCAGCTACAGAAGCTTTGTGAGAAGAAAACTATTTTATTGAGCTTTCTGTTCCTAGAACCTAGCAAAATACTCAAGAAATTACCCCAAATCTCCTGTTCTTTATTTTTTAAAGATACTTCCTTTTTTATGAACTAGCCCATGAATTGTAGATAAAAAGACATAAATATGGGTCTTTAGAAAAAATTCAATGTCTGGATAATATCACTATCATTAACGATTCCTCATACATCTAAATCATTCTGAAAATGTTTGATTTGCATGTCCTATACCAATAATTATAATGCTGACAATTCATTCATTGATCATTCTTGTTCTTAAATTTCTTGGCAGAGAAAGGGATCTGGGAAAGGAGTAGTACATGCTTTAGTAGTTAATGATGTCTATTTAACAGTACCATGCAGTGTGAAAGCCATTATACATGGAAGATCATTTCTTTTTAATTGCAGTCCCGAGTCTCAGTTGGTTTGGTGAAATAGTAATTATCAGAAACTCAAACTCTGTGTCTGTCAAAAAATTCCTAATGTGTTTTTTTCCAGTTGGAACCTATGTTCTAATCAATTCCAGGGGCAAAGGCACTTCATGGAGCACACTCTGGACTCACAGCCTCAGTCATGTCTGAAAACACCTGTCTGGGCAGATGGGAGCAAGCTAAGTCTAAGGGGTGAGCACCCCTCAGCAATATGGCCCAAAGTAGAGTATGTGGCACTTGGGGTCCATCTTCCATGAAGCAGTTAATGAGATGACAGTCTAATAAGAAAGGTACTAGGGTACAAAGCGGCTATCTGGCTAAACAGCAGCTTTAGACTCCATCTCCCAGGGATGCCCATTCACTTCACAACAGCCCCGGCAGCCTGTGCTGAAGTTCAGCGCCAACTTAGTGAACTCACCGGCCTGCTGACTTTCCTATTGCCTCTTCTGTGAAACAGCATGGCAGGGTTTTTTTTTTCCTGTGCTTTCAGAAAAGATACATACGGTTTAAAAGCTCATTCTTCCCTATGGATTCTCTGTTGCTAAATAATGCTTCTAAGAACACAATTCAGCACATACACAAAAGTATTCATTATTATTAATGGATAAATAATGGAACAGAAATGGCCACACACTACCTGTATTACTTTGAATAGTCCTTACCAGCAATACATTTTTTTCTTTTTGGTAATAAAGCTTTTTGTTATTTAAGGACTTTAAGATGGGTAGCATTAGTTTCAAACAATTTTATTCAAACCTTTCCTTTTTTATTATTTCTCTCCCCTCACCATTGGCAATCACAAAAGAAAATGCTTTCAAAGTCACAAAGACATGTTTCTTTGGATACCTCGAATAATGTTTGATTCTGCTCAGAGCACTTAAATGCTTATAGCCACTCACCCATTCCTTAAGGAATGACTGTTCTTTTGGAGCAGGCCACAGGTGTCAATCATATTCACCAGCTAAGTGAAGGAACACAGAGCCAGGGAAAGGGCTGGGAGCAGAAGAGAAGGGAGTTTAACAGAAGGAAGCTTACATAGGCAGCGTTCTTCCGGTACTGTTGCTTTGTGACTATCTTAAACATGTTACGACAGAAGTCTTGGCCAGGTTCTACCAGCCAAATCACTGTTAAGTTCAGGTGTCCTGAAGCCCTGAGGTGCCTCTTCCCTGCTTTTCCACACAGCATAGGAAGACAAGAGGAAGCAGCTCAAGTGATGGTCTTATTTTGACCTTTTTCCTTTTGTCTCTGCATGAGAAAACATGAAAGCCCAGTCAGTGGAGTCACCTGACTCATCAGAAAAACAGTATTTTTGTTGACTGTTTAGATAAGCCAAGTTTTGATGGCCTGTGCCTGTGGTCTAGGACCTTGTTTCTTATACCAACTTATTTTTATGTTTTGATATTTTTATGGACACAAAATTGATACTAGAACAGAATAGACTTAATTTCATAGTTACATGGTGGAGTGCTGATATTTTTGTCTCCATTTCTTTATAAGAAGTAACTGGAAGCTAATTCCTAAATTCCATTATGTATGAATAATATAATTGTAAACGTAACTTGATAATTGATTCATTGGTGTAATAATAAAAATGATTCATCAAATGCCCACTAAGTTACAGGCACTGCTTGAGTTACTAGAGCTACAGTGGCAAAAAGGTTCTTTTCTTATTCTCATGAAGAAGAAAAGAGGAAACCGGTAGAAATACAGGTATTGTCATTGTATTTAGCAATATGCTTGTAAAATGGTGACAGAGGGACCTTGGAGGGCCAAGGGGGTCCCACAGCAGTAGAGCCCACAGCCAGTGAGGACAGACATGTGGTGCAGGCAGAGCTTATGTGGGAGTTTTGAGATAAAGGGAGTGGGGAAAGGGAATAGAGGAAAAGAGATGCAGAGAAAAAGATGAAGAGGAAGGCAAAGACCAGCCTGCCTCTTCAGAAGAGCAGTGGGAAAAAAGAGTGGAAATGGGTGGAATTTGTCTCTTAAAGGGACCTTTTGCACCTGCATACCGAGTACCTTGGGCTGGCCAGGGTACTGCCTGGGTGCATCCTGCCAGGTAGCAGAGGCCAGCATAATGCATGAATCCTAACATACATGTCTAAGAAGGAAAAGGTTATGAGCGTTGCAGAGCTGTGTGGGTGTATTCGACAGGGTTAGACCAAAAAGGAAAGAGAAAAGTAATGCTTGACTGCCCCTGAAAGATGTGAAGGTAAAGGGACACACATATTTTGGTGGTGGGGTGCTCCAGCCAGAAGCATTGCATGTGCGTAGCTACTGTGTAGATACCTGCAGGTAGAGTGTGGTACTCGGTTCTTGTCAACTTGGCACATCCAGAAAGAAAGACTTTCAGTTAGTGAACTACCTCCATCATATAGACCTGTGGGTGTGTCTGTGGCTGTATTTTCTTGGTTATTAACTGATTTAGAAGAGCCCACCTCACTTTGGACCTTAGGCAGGTGGGCCTGGACTGTGAGAAAGGCAGCTGAATGTCATCTTAACAGCTAGTAAGCAGCATTCCTCAGTGGTCTTTGCTTCTGTTCCTGTTCCAAGTTCATACGTTAGTTTCTCTCAATCATAGACTCTAACCTCTAAGTCAAATGACATCCTTTCTCCCCCAGCTTGTTTATCACACCAACAGAAAGCAACAGGAGGACGGGAGGTTCAAGCATCCTGAAGTGATGCCCTATTGACCCTCTTGGACCTATTTTTATTTTGTCTTACTGCAACTTAAGTTAGAACACAACTCTGTGGGACTGGAGAGGTGGCTTAGCATTTAAGAGCCCTGGTTGCTCTTGTAGAAGGCTAGGGTTTAATTCTCAGCACCTACGTTGTGTTCACGACTGTCAGTAACTCCAGGAGATCTTCCCTCTTCTGGCCTCCATGGGCACCACACACACACATGGTGCACAGACATGCATGAAGGAAACACTCCTACAGTCAAATAATAATACATATTTTTAAGCATTTCTGGGTACAAATAATAGTTGATCCCTTTTAATCACTGTTTCCTACAGAGGACTCATGAAGCGGGTGATCTCTCTGCTCAGAACAACAGAAGTAATTCCCAGGCACAATTACGAATCTCCAGTCTGAAACTAAACTAGATTTAAAGAACATTCTTACTGATGCCAGGATTCCTTACCTGGAGAGCTCAAGCTCTTTTGCAAGGTCAACATGGGCTGTCCACATGGTTGGTTTAAAACTTCTGTGCCCAAATCAAGACCAAGTGGTAAATGTTCAGGAAAAGATGATGCAGAGGAGCATGGGTGTGACTGTGGGGCCAAGATATCTACTCTAGTGTCCACAGGGTTATTACTGGGGAGGACAGAGCCTAGGGTGGAAATTGAAGTCAATAGACTACAGGTAGGTCAGGTCTCAGGGTACAGATCCTGAAGATGCTACTTCAGACTTTGGCCTCCTAGATCATAATAAATACAGAATGATATACGTGTTTTATCTAACAGTTTATAAACGTGATTTAATAACTTGAAGGGTAATCACACAGGCAAAGCAAACGAAAGAACTTTAATCACCAATGCTTACCCAGGCCAGCAGGGAGTGGAGGAGAGGGGCAAACACATGGGCCACTGTGGCCACTGCGGCTTTTCCTGACAATCATCTTGGTGCTTCTCATTCCAAAACAGGATATTGCTCTTCATTCAGATAGCAGCAAAAGATACATAACAATGGATGCAAACAGCCCCCCACCTAGGTGTGTGTAGATCAGCAAGGACAGTTACAAAGAGATCAGCAGTGGATTTTCATCAGGCTGTTGGATCATGAGTGCTTTCTTTTCCTTTTTCTAGAGATTTTCTATTTGTTCAGATATGACTATGTATTGCCTTTTAAGGTAAAGGTAATGAAAGATTTTAAAAAATAGTTTTAAAAAGCCATAAGTGTCTTCCCTATTTAACAAAGTATTTGCTAATTTATTTCCTCCTTAATTATTTTGACTGTCAGTAAAAATAATAAATTTCTTCTGAAATGAACATATTACAATGCAAATTAAATAACAAACACAATGTACCCAGTTGAAAGTGGTAGCTAGAACAGAAGCAAGGACTGAAGGGTTCACTCAGCTCTATGAGCAACTGGTCCCTTGTCAGTTTGTAGCTTCCACCTCACAAGATGGCTGTGGCAATGTGAATCGCATGAAGGTATTTAAGAAGGTGTTGTGTTGCGTGCAGTACTGGGCTACAGGCCTGGGCTTAAGTCTCACGTTCTTGTCTATTAATCCTGTGCAGGCAGTTGATCTCTCTGTGTCCTAGTTTCTTCATTCATAAATTGGAGATAGTTGTACAACTACTTGATAGAGTACTTAAACAGAACAAACATATTACATGTCTAGAATATCGACACATACTGGGGATCAAAAATGTATCTAGATATCACAAAAAGTGTCTATAAAGTATTGATTACAGTGTAGCATTATTGTTGAGCTATCCAAAAGATTTTAAGGAGTCAGTTTCCCCCTAAGGCTCAAATACTCAATAACAGTAGATCTGTTATTTGATATTTTTAATTTTAATTTTTGAGCAATTTTTTAAATTATTGAGCAACTACTGTAGATAAGTGACTTATTTTAATTTCCTTCATTATTATACAGCCACTTCTATAATTAAACACAGTGAACCATGTTTCCATTCAGGGATGTTTGGACATGCCACACCTTCAGCCAAAATGACTAGTGTTAATTACCCTTATCAAAATCAAACCAAAGTCAGTTTAGTCTGCTCACACCATCACACTCACCATTTCAGCCTAATGGTGTGAATGTTCCAAAGACACAGTCTTCCTGCGTTTTCCGTGAGGCCTTCAGGATGGCCCTCGTGAAAAATACATTCACATGCCAGAGGTGTTCGTTACTCCACCTTTCTTCACCCTTTACCCACCTGTAAGAGTAAAAAGAAAAACTGAAAGGCAAACTATTTGTCAGAGAGAGTTTGGGATCACTGTGCTATGTTCTTAGGACCATGAGTGCTTTCTTTTCATTTTCCTAGAGTTTTTCTATGATGGAAGTCACCGCTTATACCACCATTGAAGTCTGAGAGCTCTCAGAAAATCACCCCCAGAGCAAAACAGTGCTTCTTGAGGTGGGAGAAGGTCCAGAAATACTGTTTCATGCTTGCCTTGACAGGTTAAAAGTGAGGAAGAGATTTATTGGTAGAGTGATGGACTCGATCCCCACAGAGGCTGGTTGTTCTCTTCCCTCATCTTGGATAGAGGGAAGTGGAGCCCCAGCACTCCAGGCAGACAGGTGACATCAGAATGGGTTTGGACAGGCAGGGAGTTTGTGCATCATAGGGGGCGCTGAGGGAGTATATAGGTGGATGGAAGGGGACATTGGAGAAGGGATAGCGGTCAGAATGTTTCCCAACGCTCAGAAGAATTGAGAGAATATGTCAAAACCAGAGAGTGCTAAGGCAGAATGGATAATAACTGCTTGACTCAGAGGGGAATTGTCCCATCTACCAATGTTCTTCTCACCCCTCTGCAGGAGCCAAAGACAGTTACCATGGTGAAGAATATGGGATAAAAAAATAGTACATAGAAATGAAGAATTAACCTCTGTCTTCTTCTCTGCTGGACAGAGACAAAGACTTTAAGCTGAATGAGAAATCAGTAGGATTTAGTAAGAAATTCTAAAATAATGTCTGAAAATGATACTGTTAGCATATGAACAAAAGAAGCTGGGGTTTGTATGAACAGATTTAGCATTTATTCTGGCTAGATTTTTGTCAACTTGATACAAGCTAGAGTTGTCTGGGAAGAGGAACCTCAAATGAAAAATAAAAGGCCTCTATTAGCTTGCCTGTAGGCAAGTCTGATTTTCTTGATTAATGATGGATGGGGAAAAGACCAACTTCCTGTATGTGGTGCTACTCCTAGACCCAAGGTCCTGAATGGTATAAGAAAACAGGGTGACAAGTTATGGAGAGCAAATCAGTGAGCAGCATTTCTCAATGGCTTCTATTTCAGTTCTTGCCTCCAAGATTCCTGTCTTGAGTTCCTGCCCTGACTTCCTTTAGTGACAGACTGTAATGTGAGAGATATTAGATGAGATAAACCCTTTCTCCCCAATTGCTTTTGGTTATGGAGTTTTATCACAGCTTTACAAACTCTAAGACAGTGTCTTTAACCCAAAACATCTACACCACTTTGTAGATGAGAAACTGCAAACCAGAGAGGCTAAGTAACTGGTCCAAGTCAGACAGCCAAAGTCTATAGAGCTTGGGTTTGACTTTAGCTGTCTACCACAGGGAGTGTAATTAGAATGACCAAGCCACACTGCTGTGGTCTGATCTCTTACACTACCAAAAGACAGGTCTTATACCAGGAAACCACATAAACAACAAATTCCAGTCACTCCAGTGATTTTTGCATTTCTCAATGAATTCAACAGCCGCCTCTATTTACCCTAATCACCAATGGTAACACATAATTCTTCAATTATAAGCATTGAATAAATTTTGAAAAAAGTCAACCATAACAGAATATTTTAATAAATGTAAGACTGATGCACTATGGGAATGTGTCTGCCAACGAAAATTTATTATCCATAGAACTGCTGATCTATTCACGTCTGCATGTGTGGTGGTCAGTGCAAAGAGACAGCATCATCTATGTCCAAGTCCCTGGCATCCCTGCCTGTTTGCTCTCCTAAGAGAATTTCTGCTTAGCTTTTTCTAACCCATTCATGTGCTCCTTTTATATCTCTCCTTTGCCCTTTCTTCAGCAAATGTGTATTTTGTAGTGGGTGAGTTGATACACCAGAGAGAAGGCAAAATACCAAGAACGATTGGAAATGACTTGTCTGGACCCCACCAAATCATAGTCAAGATGTATTTCCAGCAATAAAGAAGCGTCACTCCTGAAAAAAATATCAGTTAACACAATAGATCCCCTAGAGCAGGGGTTCTCAACCTTCCTGATGCGGCAACCTTTCAAGACAGTTCCTCATGTTGTGGTGACCCCAACCATAAAATTATTTTTGTTGTTACTTCATAACTGTAATTTTGCTACTGTTGTGAATCATAATGTAAATATCTGTGTTTTCTGATGCTCTTAGGTGACCCCTGGGAAAGGGTCCTTTGACCCCCAAAGGAGTCGTGACCCACAGATTGAGAATGACTTCTCTAGCTCAAGCATACACACAGTGTAAGTGGCCTAGGGGCTTTATACTTGGCCTTTTATTGATTTGACCGGCAGCTATAGCCATGATGATGCTAGGTAAATGGCAGTCACTGGAGAAGGAGCACACTTCTCCCTGATTGAAATTTATGCCTCTCATCTCTAAAGTGGGAAATTAGCATATTTAGTCCATTAAAATGCTCAAATTCTCCAAAGAGTAGTAATGTAACTGGGGACTATTGAAAATTCTGTATTCACACATGCATCACAAACTAATGTAAACTCAAATTACCGTATTTGCCTTTTACAATTCTTTTGATGACAAGCTTTTAAATAATTGCAATATTTTAGAGATCAATGGAACCAATTTTCACACCTGCAATGTTCTAGCATTTATTTTCTTGGAAAAGTCTAACTCTACTTATAAAAGCACATACTCTTCATATCCAGCAGGGGGAGATTTCAAAACTGGGAACTTGAATATGGAAAGTTTAAGATTTTATTCAGCTGTGTTTCAGGTGGCAGTCTCTCTAAATAAGCCTAGGTTTTAAGTTATGTCTTTTCAAACAATTCTTGATGCACTGAACTCTGGGCTAAGTGGCTAGGGGAACTGATGACATATTACTGGGTCTTGCTGGAGATTGCATGTGGTGGCTGTGTGTCTCAGGGAGAAGGGGTATTTGGCTGTAGATGAGTTGAGGGTTTGTGTCTCCAGGGCATGGATCAGAGGAAAGAGTAATTTGAGGTTATTTCTACTACACACAATGTCAACAATTTCTGCTTTTCAATAACTCGTAAAACTTTGATCTTCCTTTGGAAGGTTTAAGACTTAGAATACCACTGAAATACTTTGTAAAGATGATAGAGGAAGAAACAAAATATATACCCAGGATGATTTCATGGCAAACTGTTTTATTTGTGAAGGAATAACACCTTTGCAGAAATCCTCAGATAGCTGACACCACCATGGTTCAATTTCCTTATGTATCAAATGCTTTATAAAATACAAATTTTATAAAGAGATAATCTCTATAAGGGTAGGGCAAAAAATAAAAGATTTGAAGTCCAAGGGCATTTTCAAGATTCAGTTAACCCCTGCGACATTGCAGACCTTTTACTGATACTGAGCAAAGCTCCCCAGTCTCATGGATTTCCCACCCTAGAATGTAGAAACCAAATGAAAAGGTCACAGGTGCAGATTCCTGCCTAGCCACTTCCCTGCCTGCCACATGAGAGGTGATTTTTTTAAAAAAATACAAATGACACAGTTCTTTCTAGTGATAAATCAAAACTTTGTTCTCATGAGTCTCACACACATATCTCTGCTCCAGTGTAGTATAGCATACAAACTAAGCACACCCTCTAGGATACACTGCTTGCTTTCCTTTCTCTTTTTCTTCCGTTACCCATGTATACAGCAGACTGATTCCTTGCTTCTGGCAGATGTGCAACTAACTTCCTGCCCACCCCTCCACCCCATGCAGGAACTCAGTACACAGAGATAGTATAGTTTGAAAAGAAATCGTCAAGCCAGATGAACGTGTATCTTTGGAACATAAAAAAGCCAGGGCAAAGGAGAATGTTATGGGTCCCAGCAATAACAGAGGGATGTGCAATGCTCCCTTCTATAATTCTGAAACACAGTAGAGAATTATAACTCTACCATGGGTTCACAGTTTCATTGATGAGCTCTGTATCTGGAACAGACTGTAGAACCAGAAAGAGGGTGGACCATGAAAGCTGGCACAAGGATGTTCTTGTACAGACAGCGTAAACAAGTGGCCATAGTCCAGAAGAGCCTCCAGATGAATTGGCACTGAGTAGGAAGCACTGCTATAGACTGAAGTGACCTGGAAGCCAAAGGGAGCATAATGAACGTCAAAAAGAAATTTCTCACTAATTAAATAGAAATTGATGTCTTGCATACAAGCATTGGTTCATTCAAATAACCCCTTTGTTCTTCTTTTACCTTTTACCACACATGCTCCTCCAGAATCCGATGCAGAAACGGACCCTCCCTAACTCCCATTGCTCCTTCTGACTGCACTTGGAGTTTCAGATTTCAGGTACTTTTTCCTGTGCTCTTAGCCAGTTTATTTTCTGCCTAAAATCTCAGCCAGTGACCAATTTGCTGTCCTCTTTCTCCATTTGAGATGAGAAGTGCTGAGTGGACTCCTAAGAGATTCCATATTGGCATAAGATCGTTTCTACCACCATCACTGCAGCTTGGCTTAAAGCAGACCCAGGCCCTGCTAACCAGCCCCGAATACACCCCTAACAGCCCCCGTGGGCTCTTCCCTAGGCTGATAGGTCCCATCTCATACCACACTACTCTTCAAGTACATTACTTCATTCAGACATTTGTTTTATCTAACAATAGTTGAAACTTGTATCTAGTTTTAGAAAAAGTAAAGCCGTCTGTGAAGCAGAAGCCCCCCCTTTGATTTTTGTACTCCGGAAGCTTGTCTGTATCCAACCTCCTTTCCCTCCTTTCTCCTTGAAGAAAAGGCACCCCCACCACTCTAGACACACTCACTCAGCTATGGATTGCTGAGAACTACAGCTTTCTTAGGCGGACTTCAAAGACAAATGTTCCTCCTTTTCTCCTTGCTTAGGAGCAGCAGGGTTCCAAAGCTATCTTTCTTAATCCCATAATAATTTTATATACCATTCATTGTATTTGTATATCATCCATTTGTGTTCTCACAAGCATACATGAATCACTATCATTTCATTTTAATAGCTGAAAAACTGGAGCATAGAAAATATTTTCCTTTGGAATTTGTCTAAGATCTTATAGCTAATAAGTGACCAGCTTCAATTTAGCTATCTACGTTTGTGTTAGATATACATGGAGCACAAATATGCGTGTTTGATTTTATATGTGTGTGTGAACACGTGTATGCATATGTTTGTGCTCGTGTGTGTTCCAGTGTATCTGTATGTGTGTGGCATACGTGTGTGCCAATGCACATATATGTATGTATGCCAGTGCACGTGTGTGTGTTACAATCTTTCACTAACCAGGAGCCTACCAAGTAGGCTAGGCTGCCTAATCTATGAGCCCTAAGGATCTACTTGTCTCCATCTTTAGAGTGCTGGGATTCTAAGCACATGGCTGGCCTTATTATGTAGGTTCTGGGGACTGAATTCAGGTCTTTGTGCTTCCACTGCAAGCACTTTTACCAACTCCATTGTCTCCCCAGACCTTAATCAATGGTCAGTAGCCTAACTCCTTTTCTCATTGCTGTAGAAAATAAATTAATAAAGACTGACAAATGAGCACCTTAAGAAAGGAAAGGTCTATTTTGGGTCAGAATTTGGAGGTATAATCCTTCCTGGCAGGAAAGGCAAGGCTCAGAAGGTGAAGTTGCTGGTCACTGTGTGTCAACAGTTACAGAGCAGACGGATGAATGATAGTGCTCCAATCACTTTCTCTTTTTCATTCAGTCCCAGACCGAAGCCCAAGGGACCATGCTACCCATATTCAGGTGTGAGGGGAGGGTCTTCTCTTTTCAGTTACACTTGGCTGGAGTCTCCCTCACAGACATCCCTAGAGATTTGTGTTGGTGAGTGTAAACTTCATCAGGTTGTCTATGAAGATTAGCCATCGCAGTCCATAGACACTTGCTATCTCAATTTTTAATCATAGAATTTGCCTTACTGAAGCCATCCAGTTTTTTTGGTTGCTGCTTTCCCTTAAATAGGCCTGACTGTCTCTAAAACTCATGCTGAAATCTGATGCTCATTGTGACATTTTAGGAGGTGCTGACCAAAAAGAGGATAATGCTGTTTAAAAGGATCAGTGTTTTTCTAGAGGGAGTGAGCTTGTTTGTTGTAGAGCAAACAAGAGTTTTGTAAGGCGAGGCTGCCTACACGTTCCTTCTCTCTTGCAAGTGTTGCTTGTCTGCCCATTTCCTGCCAGGAGTTAAGTAGCACAAGTCCTTGGCCAATACCTTGCTCTTGGGCTTCTGAACCTTTACACCATGAGCTAACATAAAACTCTTTTCCTCATAAATTACGCTGCCTTAGGAATTTTTGTTACGGCAACTGAAAGTGAAATAACAAAGCTGAGAATTTAGGACCGCTCCTGTAACTCCAAAACTTAGAAGCCTCAAATCAAACAAAAAGGTTACACGTTTGAGGCCGTCATTTCAAAAATCCCTAGAGAGAAGACAGACAGACACAGAGACACAGAGATAAACAGAGACAAAGATAAAGGCACAGAGACAGACAGAGAGGGACAAAGAAAGAGAAACACAGAGAGGGACACACACACAGAGAACTGACAATTGCTAAATATCATAAACATATTTTAGATTCTATATTCTCTATGTTTAATTAGCCTTTGACCACGTTGGTATTCTCCCTTTCCTAATAACCTTCCCTATCTTGTTTCCTTGACATTTTTTCTTTCCAAGCATCACTTAGGTTGATGGTACCAGCATCATGCCCCCCATTTTATCCACCATCCAGAGGAATCTCATGCGTTATTGCAGTCACAGCTCTAGTATCACACTCACATATTTGGCCTACCTAGTGAGGGCTCATCTGAGTGCCTGCTGCCTCAAAGGCATACCTAGCTTGTTTCAATGGATCCAAGCACAACATTTGCAAAGCTGTATCGCTCCTCACATCTGATTCTAATAACATGTTCATTTAAGCTGCATGTGTTTGTCACCTAGTTTATGCTATATGCCACTGACAACTGTTCTAGGATCATAGCAGTGAGTTAAAGGACTATTATGCTATTCTTTACAGAATTTACATTGCAGTTTTAACTGTTGTCTTTCTCTATGTATCAGCCAAGGTTTAATTGAGAAATGGAACCCTGGTAAGTATAATGTACTAAGGAAAGTATTAAAGAAATAATACCTTATATAATCACAGCAGAAGATGGGAGAATCAAGTCCCGAAAAAGGAAGTTGGAGGCACCACAGAAAAGTTGTTTAGCAGGCTTCTGAAACATGGTACTGTGATCATGGAAACCTGGGGAGAACTGGTGGAAATGCCTGGGGACAGCTACTCCCCATTGCCTTCTGCATCTAAGCCCTTCAGAGATTAGTAGCTGCTGCTTCAGTTAAGCCTGAGAACACACGGAAGCAGAAGAAGAAACAGAAGAACTGTTAATACATTCTGCCTTTGATACTTTGAATCTACTTTGGAACTCTTTGTCTTTGAATAAATGAACAAGGACATAGGGTGAGATAATAATAATATAATAGATACCCAGCTTAACAGGAGCATTCAAGGATGTTATGTGGCAATGGGCATCCTGAAACTATCAGATGTGTTTAACAGAGAGATTTGGAGTCCTCAGGATAAAATCATGAAACCATGTTTCAGTCGTGATGAGAAGACTGAATTGAAGAAAAATCTCCCTAAGTCTACGTCCACCCAGAACCCCAGAATGTGATATTATCTGGGAATGGGTTTTTTTATATGCAATTAATCAAAGATCAGAAATTCCAATCTTTAAGGATTTTTAGAGACCTTATGTCTAATGGTTGGCATTCTTATGAGACAAAGAGAAGCCAAACAGACTCACAGAGCAGGAGGCCACATGCAGCCAGAGGCAGAGAATATAAAATGAGTCCTTGGAGCCACCAGATACTAGAAAGGGCAAGAAGAGTTTCCTTTTCTCTACAGCTTTTAAAAGGAGAGTGACTCGGGACACCTTGAGCTTGAACTTGTGGTGTCTAGAACTGTGAGAAAACCAATGTCCAATGTCTTAGCTGTGCTAATTAGTGATAGCAGACATGATACACAAATAAGGTTAGACTATCTGCAACTTCATCATAACTTGGTAACAAGGCTGATTTTGAAACGTTTCCCCATTCTATCTCGAATGTCTGCTTACACTATTTTTAATGCATGTACTTTCTACTTAGAGTGGGGAGAAGGGATTCTGTTGCAACCACTCACAACTGATGGTACAGAAGAGGTGCCAGTGAACAGAGAGGGTGAAAAGGCTGAGCCAGCAGAAACTGTGCCGCTCTTTAAATCCCACCCATGCTAATTAACTAATATCTACCTAGGAGCTTAACTAATACCTGACTACCAACTTTATCTTCCTATACCGACATTTTTTTACACTGTATTAAAATTACATTTAAAATTTGCCTAGACTGAGGAAAAATAAAGCTAGAGTAGAAACAAAATAGAAACCCTATCACACCAATTCTGAGCCTTTGGAAGGATGGCATTGTGAACCTCATTCATTTTGGGGGCTGTGCCAGATGACAGGCAAGGCATTATCATAAAGAACAAGTAGCTATCCGTAACCCTCTCCTGCCTTGCCACCTGCCCTGGAACCTTGAACAAGAAACCATGAGTAAGAGTAAGATGCCCATTACAGCCTGTTCTCTGTCCCAAGACTTTGCCCCAGTCATCACATGGAAAGCTGTCACAATCGGTGACCACCCATTGCTCAGTCCCACCCCACTGCATAGTTGCTCAGAGACCTTGACCAAACAGCCACATGCATAGCAGTCAGTAGTAAGATTCTAGGGCTCAGGGCACTGCCTAAGCTTGAGCACCACTTGTAAGTCTCCCTCAGCTTCACCTGGTCATGCTACTTGTTCTGGGACTTTGTTCAAGCAACCACACATAAGGTTATTAAGACACCAGTGACATCCATGTAGTCACTAAGTTGGGATCAACCCAGCATTTATACTCATAAATCAATATTGAGTGTCTGAAAAACTGAGCTTTGAGTGACTCCCAATTAGTTGGCCCCAAACCAGTCAGGTTAGGGTAACAACAAAAATAGAACCAAACTGTCACTCAACACGAATAATCTACAATCTCATATTAAAAGATACAAACAACTGCTTAACTCCAGATGTCCAGGTTCCAAGGCAAAACCAAAAGAAATATTCAAAAGTAAAAAGGCAATATACTATGCCTAAGACCATCAAACCTATAGTTATGGTCTCCAAAAGGATAGCTTAGATGAATATTAAATAAAAAAGAATTTAAAAGAACAGTTACAAACATGTTCAAAGAGGGACTTGAATGAGCTTAAACAGGAGGGAAATAAAGTCCTGACAAGTCCAAGGAAACACAAATTATTGAATGAAATGAAAACAAAGTAAATTCAATAAAGAGGTAGAAATACTGAAGAAGACCCATGCTAAAATGAAGCTGAAAATCAAAAACTCAACAATCCATTGAAAAAACTCATTGGAAAACCTCACCCACCGAGGGGATGAGGTAGAATATACATGGTTAATGCCTGAAGGAAAGGGTGAGGAGCTAGATCAGTCAATGTAAGAAAATGATAAGTTCAAGTTTAAAAAAAAACTTGTGAATGGAATATGCAGGAAATTAGGCACATCGTAATTTGATTAACTCCTTGAATTATGGGCATAGAAGGAGAATAAGGTCAATTCAAAGGCATAGAACATATCATCAATAAAACCATAGAAATGTTTCTCAAACTGTGAAAGAGACACTTGTGTGAGTAGAAGCATGGAGAACACTAAACAGACAGGACCAGAAAAGAATTCCTCACATCACATTGTAGTTAATACACAAAATATTAGAAAAAAAGCGTGTTGTTCAAAACAGGAAGTGAGAAGCCAAAATCAAATATAACGACAAATATGTTAAAATAACAGCTGGCTTTCCAATGGAAACTTTAAGCCAGAAGGCCTTGGAAAGATGTATTTCAAGTCTTAAAAAAACCCTGATGGCAATCCAGATGATTATTCCTGGCAAAACTATCTGTAGTAGTTGAAGAAGATGGGAAGAAAAACTTACCATGGTATAAACAGGCTAAAGGAATTCAAATCTATCAAACTGTGTCTACAGAGAATACTGGAATGAACACATTAGATTGAAAAGAAGAAAATAAATGACTCTAACAGGTACATAAAATCAGATTAGGAAAACTAACAACACATAAGCAACAGATTGACAACCACCAACAAGCACCTCTTAATGATAACTTTAAATATTAATGGCCTCGATTAATTTATTAGAAAATAGGTGAGCAGACTGAATTAAGAAATAATATACATCTTTTGTTGTATACAATAGACACTAACCACCTTCATGTGAAGCAACAAACGTTAGAGTAAAGTGATGGGGAGAAGGCGCACTCAGTGAATGGAACTTAGAAGCAATAAGGCATCACTATCTTAATATCTGATGAAATAGACTTCAAACAAAAACAAATCAGAAAGATGAAGAAAGTCACTTCATTGTGATAAATAGAACAATCAAGCACAATGACATTACAGTCTTAAATATATCTATCTATCTCTATCTCTATCTCTATCTCTATCTC
>LOJH01003004.1:0-23726 GCA_001685095.1 Ellobius talpinus
TATATATATATCAACTCCTAAGAGCCAATCAACCTCAAGTTTCAAAACCAGTGGAACTGGGCTGCGGGAACCCTTCCTTTTCTGGCTTTAGTGTTGTCCTTCACTGCTCCCCTCTCCATGGATTTATTGTTAGGAGACACCATCTACATCAGAGGACATTTTGAAATGCTCACTTTCCAGTGAGTTCTCACTTAGTGTTCCTTAGGTATTAAAAAAAAAAAAACCCTCTGAGTTGGGTGGTGGTGGCACAGACCTTTAATCCCAGCACTCAGGAGACAGAAGCAGCCAGATCTTTGTGAGTTCCATGCCAGCTTGTCTACAGAGCGAGTTCCAGGACAGGCTCCAAAGCTACACAGGGAGACCTGTCTCGGAAAACAAAACAACAGCAACAACAGAAGTGTCTGAGGATGCAGGACAGCATCTCTGAGGTAAGGTGTCTCGGAGATGGGTGCTGATGCAGAATGAGGAAGTTTGGGAAGAGAACATGGGTTGCATAGGTAAAGCTGGGTGTTGAATAATGTTCCAGTTTTGTGTATTATTAGGTTGCAGATAAGCCCAAAGGTCTTGAACTGCTTGTGCCTGGAGGATGTTTCAAATGGCCACACTAGAAATGCTAAGGCAGATAGGTTTCTCCTTAACATGTGCATGCTTCATAAGGGGGTGATTGGAAAACTATTTTAAGTTTGGTCTTTACTCAGGAAGTACTATACTAAAATGAGCTGAACATCTCCCCAAAGAAATGAAAGAAATTACAGAGCCTGAACATCCCAGGGACAGGCTATTCTACAGATTTCATTAGTAAACACACATATACACACAGACATGCAATGTGGGGAAGGAAACTATAAAAAGCTTTATAACAACACAATATTACATTAGGAAGAAAGATGACCTCTCAGTGACACGACCTTTGTGCCCTTAACTTGGGTTCAGAACAAAGTCCTATGGAGTCAGAGTCTTAGGGGAGAGACCCAAGGATACACTCAGTAGGGTCCAAGGAGGCAGACTGCAGCACTAATTAACAGTTTCTGTAAAGGAGTCAGCCCAAGTCAAAGCCACAGAAGCTTGTAGAAGCCAAATCAGAGGGCTCAAAGTTCCAGAAGTCTTAAGTTCCAGGAGGGCTTAGGAATGCACGATTCAGGAAGAAGGAAAACTCTCCGAGAGGAATGTAGGCTTTCCATTTCCAGACATCTAGAACATTCTTCATTGTGTAATCTTAAGCCTTTGATCCCCAGGATGTTGTTTTATGAATGTGCCAGAAGCAATCAGGAACTAGGGGAGTCTAGGGAGAAGGATTATGTGCCTCTCCCTTAGAGGAAAGGCTCAGAAAATTGATGGAAAAAAATCTGTGGCTCAAAACCGAACACACAGCAAAATGGTATTTTATTTAAAAAATTTTTTTTTCTGGGACAAATATCTTAATTCTCAATTTTAAAGTAGCAACAGTAACTCCTGGTAACAACTGACATTGCTAGCCATATATTCAAATGACTAAATAAGATTTCTCTTCCTGTGGGAAAGCAAGAGACAAAACAAGCAGAAAGTCAACATTTTGCCAAGAGGATCAGAGCGAAGAGGAGTCTCTATAGTAATTTGGCAAGAAACGCTCAGTCCCTGCTAGAAGACATTTTATAGATGGAGAGTGAGGCCTTGGTCATGAGACAGTATCAGCACAGAACACACAGAGAAGGAGTACCACATGCGAACAATGTAAGAAAGAAAAAACATAGATGTTAACGTGAGTCTGTAAGTTATTTTGCTGCCGTCACTTAATGAGTAAATACAATTTTCTCACCCAAATCCAAATCATATTATTTCATTGAAAACTTATGTGTTTTCAAGGTAACCATTTAGTTGCTTTGATAGAACTAGATTCAGTGGATATTCACAGGTGCTTTTATCAGCCTAAGTTCCTGACTTAGAAAAATAACTCATGGATAATTTTGAGGAGAGGGAGCCAGAGAATCTCACCTAATAGTGGAAGTCAAGACTCCAGTGTTTATACTATATTTCTGTCAGGATGTTTTAACATCCTGCTTGGGCGACAAGTATAGAATTACAGGATCTTATAGCTGAACAATGCCTACGCCAATAAATTCTTATCGGAAACCAATTTCACTTAGGTGTTTCAAACGGAGACATTTCCATAAAGGGCACCCTCACAGAGGTGTGAGCAGGGTCGGGGACTGTAGGCACTTGGGAGCACGTGATAAAAGGAGGCCATTGTCGCTCCTGTTTTCCCATCAAAGGAAGGCTGCGGAACAGGAGGATGAAGGGCAAAGTCAGGAAAGAACTATCATGGGCTTTCTTTTTCTTGGATCTCAGGCAATTTCTTCTCATGCTAAACTGCCCTTAGATGAGGAGCTTTAAATTCTTTATCTGACTACAAATAGGGATGAAATGGACATTTTCTCATGATGGTTTGTGATGACTGTGTGATGGTAAAGGTGGCTTCCTTGGAGAAGTGAGCCTGCCAGCCTCCCCAGAACAGAGGTGGCCCATGGAGGCCTCAGTGCTTTCAGAGATCAATGCCGGCCAGTTGTGGTCGTGCTGGCAGAGAGGCCAGTGTCCCCAAGTGAAAATGCTTATATGGGAATTCTGCAGCGGGCTGTGGCATCCTTGGCTCAGTCCTCAGCTCCCACCACCTCAGAAAGGTCAGCATCTCCCAAGAATGGATTGCTGAATTGATGGGTTGTGCTGGGTTTGAGGTATTGGCAGATCCGCTTACTCTGTGTCCAGTCTCTTCTCACACCTCGGAAGTTGCTAGAATGTTGTGACATCCTGAGTCTAGTTCCATTTGGTGTCTGTACAGTGCTTTCGATGGGGAAACCAGTGTGTCTTCTCAGCCAACCCTGACTTGCCAGATCTGGTCTGTGTGGGTTATAGTGCCCTTCATACTAGATTAAACTGGATGGAAGCCCAGAGACGTAGGAATGGGAACAGGCGCAGATAACTCTCCTTATTAACCTGCTCTCCCGAGTCATGATCATCTTGCGTGTCTGTTCATGAGGCCAAGCCCGCTAAACATCACTCACCTTCATAACAAAGTAAGGTGATAAGCGAGATAAATGTTGAAAGTTATGACCAGCATATTTTATACCAATGTCATACCTACCCCACTGGATCTCCATGGGCAGACGTCATCATGGAACAGAAAATTAAACAGAAAAAGCAAACAGGCACACAGATATGCTCATGAGATACACAGTTACATAACTACCCTTGAATTTATTACTTATTTGTGATGCTCAGTGATGTCTGTATTTATTTCTGAATGCTTTCGAAACTGCTCAGCTATGCCTTTCATCCCTCCCTCCTCCAGAGGACTTCAACTTACATTCAGTTTGTTTGGGGAAAGGTATAATAACATGAGGCTTTTCATCATCGCACTGAGATCCCCATCGTCTAAGATCCAAGCGACTATAGCAGCTAAGTCTCCTGTTGAATCTTCTTCTAGACTCAATCCTTGAAAAATTAGTTGGGACAGATTAGAGAAAGCTCCGTGAAATGAGCCTTTTCGTTTCTGAGGGGCAGTGAGCTGGAAGGCTCATCTGCCCTTTGATCATCTGTGACTACTCTGATCCCGTGAATCTGTGTGACTCATCCCATCCAAAGTCTTGTTATTTCAGTCCCTTGGAAACTGTTGGGGTGTTAGAAATAAAGCCCACCCCCGGCCTTCAGGCTCCCAGCTGGATTCTGCAGTCTCCCCAACCCCCAAATCCTGGACCAATATTGAGGCTTCCATATATGTATGTGTGTGTGTGTAAGGCTAAATCTGTTGAAAGAAACCATTACAGTAGTTTGAGATAACACTGACTTTTTGTTGTATGGACTGAGCTCTGTCCACCTCTCCTACCCCTGGCAAACTTACTGTAAAGGTTTAGTGGGTCAGCCTGAGCATCTGTCACATCCCAAGGACCTTCTCTACTTCCTCTTTTCTTCTCAATGTCCATCCTCTTTGGTGCTTTAAGGACATCAAGAATCATAGGCTCACAAGGAACCGGAACATTGGAGTCTCTTGGAGTCCTAGCCGTAGTCCACATCGTCATCGATATATTTTGAGTGGTCACTGCTTGCCAGGCACTGAGCTATGAGAACAACTCAGGGAGGCAGATGCTCTCCTGTGTCCCTTCATTCTCTGGGAGATCTAGGTTCAGATACAAGCGACACTGCCAACGACTGTGCAGTCAGGGTTCTGACTTGAGTAGTCTGACTCCAAGGTGTGTATTTTATATGGTGGATAAATCTGTTGCTTCTGCTTCCCTTTAATTTCAGACAGAGGAGTGAGGGTCACGAGGAGAGACGATCTTGGTGCAGTGGGGAGACAGAATAAGGATAAACAGATAGTGAGCGTGTCTTCTTCCATGAATGTGTAGTAATATGATATTGCAGTGGCCTTCAGCATGTTTATTTGGAAAGGGATGGAGGGAGAGAGCATCCCTGACACACCATCCCCTATACCCCTGTGCAGCTGGGAGAGAATTGGGGTGCCAATGGCTCTCCCACTCACAGCCACTTGTAAGGTTGTTTTCATGATACCCTCTGAAAGCAGCTTTTTTTTTTCTAAACAATATACCATGTCATGAACTCCTGAGGCATGTAAGATCTGAACCAGGCATTTTAAGGGCCACGACACTGATCACAGAATTGGTTTTGCTTATTGGAAAACAGGAGATACCTGTCATGTAGAGGCTATGTAAGAAGAACAGACATGACATGCAAGGTTGGATGACGGATGAAATCTGACCTGGGGAAATCAAGGAAGGCATCATTGAAAGATGAGGGCATTGAAAGGGCAAGCCAGAAGAGGGACTCATGGAAACCCAGCCATCTGATTTTGGGCTTCCAGCCCCCATAACTGTGTGATAGAAAGTTTTGTTGTTTATGAAACAGGCCAGGCCTCCAAAGTAGCTGAGACTTGGACACATCGACACACAATGTGTTCTAATTGTTGTCTATGGAAACAAATCTTGGGCGTTTTTATACCGTATTTATAAAGGTAACTACTGTGGAGCAAGATCAAAAAAAAAACTAAAGCACTTTAGAAAATATTTACTTCAGATGTAAATGATTTTATTTGTAAATGATTTATTTTACTTAAAAGTAAATTATACTTAAAGATAAATATTAAAGTTTTAAGGAAAAAGCCCTGATTTCTTTGTTGAGTAAGCCATTGCTCCTGAGCCTTTCTGGAAGCCAGACTTTTTCTGAACTGGATATACTCTAGCTCAGAGCGTGGGCATATTTAGGTCTTGAATCATTCTTCTCCCTTCCTGTATCCTCTCTTCAGCTGCTGAAAGTCTCTGTTATCTGCCTGTTCTGTCTGCTCTGTGGGAATGTACGTGGAAGAAAGCACCACTTGGTACTTCCGTGTCTTCAGCTCTTCTTGTTGAATGTGAATGGCTGCCGGCATTCTGTCTTTTAGGGAGAAGTATCTGAGTTAGTTTCCAGTCACTGATGGATCAAATGGACAGCTTTGATGCCTTGAGCCTTTCACACTTATTCCACTTCCAAACAGCCCTGCTCAGCGGCTTTCTCTTCCATCTCTTTCAAGTTCCCTTCAGGTATTCCCTAGCAGGGTCAGGTACCCTACATCTTCTTAGTTTTGGTCTAGAAAAGGGAAGGATACTTGGAAGGTGATTATTCATATTCATAACCTTAAAGTTTTGTCACGTTGAATAATAAAAAAGGATTAATATTGAAAAATAGCAAGTGTCAGTGCTCAGCCGGGCAATCCGGGGCAGAAATAGTTGGTCTCCTACAGACCAGCCTTCTAAGCTGGACTACATTGAAGGTGAAATTTGGATTTGCTACCTTGAAAACTACCGAATTCCTTTCATTTCTGAGAGCACTGTTTGGTGTTTTATTTCATGAGTACTTCCTAAATATATTTACAGAGGAAGGTAGGCTCAGCATGTTGTCTGGGAAATGGTGACGGGGACTCAGGCTCCCTCCCAGTCTACTGTTAGAAACATAAGCTGGGATGTATGTGCGTGCTTTGGAACTGAGAGTGGGCTATTAAAGTTGAGTTTTACAGCACATGCATCTTAACCCCGAAATACTTCTAGTCAGATCAAGTTAGGATGATGTTTTTCAGGCAGCTTGCAAGAGTAAGGTCTTAGATTTCATAATGTAGTGCTTGAGAAGGAGATTAAAGATGGATAAAATGGAATGCATTCTCTTGCTAAGCAAACTGACAACTACCATTTTCAATCAGGGTGTTCTATCATTAGTCTAGTGTCTGTCAAGGAAAACATTCATCCAATTAAACTCTGGCATAACACTTTTATACTCTTGTTTTTTTTAACTTATGATTGTTTAAAACACTTTTTGTCTTATTTGGACATAGATTTGCTTTTATTATTTACATGAAGTTTGTAAATTCATAAGAAGAAACATAAGGGGGCTGGAGAGATGGCTCAGTGGTTAAGACTGGCTGCTCTTCCAGACAATGGTTCAATTCCCAGCACCCATATGCTGCTAACAATTGTCTGTAGCTCCAAGATCTGACACCCTCATACAGATAGATGTACATGCATGCAAAAACACCAATGCACATAAAAAAATAAAAAAGAAGAAACATAAATTTAGTAATGGTTCAAACATTCCTAAGATGATTGATATTCATATCTGAGCCTTCTGAAGTAATGCCTCTGTTTGTTTGTTTGTTTGTTTATAAGTAGACGATCTCATGGCTATAAAGTCAGAACATTCCTTAAATGAGAACTCCCACTGATACCTTTAGAATCTGTTCTGGATAACTGACATCCATCTTGAAGGTTTTAATGTGCACATAGCAGCAATGACAGTATGAAGATATACATCTCAGAGTCAGTGGCACGTGTTAAAAAAATTCATGAGCATATTATAATTAAAAATTTTAAGTGGATACCTTACATATAGTTTTTTCTGTTAGAAATCCTCATAGCAATCTCTGTGTATTAATCCTAGTAAAATGGATGAGATATGACTGAAAAAAATCATTACTTTGGAGGCTTCTCAAAATTCTGAGTTTCTAAGAATTAATTGGTTTATTTGTTTAAAACAATCCAATCCCCAGTCCTTCATCAGACGTACCAAGCTGGAATTCTTGGCTGTGTTATTTCTGACAGGCTCCCCAGCCTGCTGTGTTGCAGATAGCCTGGTGACTGAGACACAGCGCACTGGGACACCCTTGGGTGCCATGCTGAGTAAACTTCCAGATTAGAGTCCTGCAGACTTCACAGTGGTCATGGCAGCTGACAGAGAGAAATGCTCCTTTTCCTTTCCTCCTTTTCCTCCTCTTTTTTCTTTTCTTTTTAGAAACCACAACATGGTCCTTTGTTTTTGAGCATCCCAGGGGGTAATGAAGCCAAGATATTTTGACATCAGACTAAAGCATAAGTCTGAAGCTGCCAACTCATCCTAAGTAAAGGTCTTAGAAGTCATTCTTGGGCCTTGGTTTTGAAAAAAAATCTTTTTACATCATTTTTTTTTAATTTGCCTATTCATACACCTGATGCACCAGCTCTTTGTTTCCTGGCTGTCAGGGAGTGAACATCTCTGTCTTCCCACAGTTCTCTGTTATAACGTCCTGTCTCACCACAGGCCCAGAAACAACAGTCAAGTCCCCATGGGCTGAAACCATGAATTGGACCAGTCTTTCTCCTTTTAAGTCGCTTTTCTTGGGTATTTCACCCCTGAGAAAGAGCCTAACACTCACAGTATGAACAAGAACTAGTTACTGAAGAAACTTACCCTGACTCTTTAGGTTGGAACCTGGCAGAACTGGGAACAAAGGGAGGTCATTTGAGTAGTGACAGCTCTTTATATGTTTCCAAGTCTAGACCATGCACCTCTGAAAGAATTCTGACCCGTGTGAGCAAAGTTAAGTTTCTAGATTTTACTGAGATTAAAAACCCAACAACCTGATTCTATTGTTGTTTACATAGATCCCATTGGAATTAAACATCTGGATGTGGTGGCGAAGCAGCAGACACTGTAGGCGTACTGCCATCCTCTCTCCACGTTCAGTCATAGACCTTCATGCTTGAAGGGCTCTTTCCTCTAAGCCACTGGGCTGGTTCTCCAGCTGTTTACAGTGCTGCTCATTAGGAAACCAGAGAGCCAGCATTCCTGCAAGAAGCCTAATTAAGATGCTGGACTTCACTGGGCGGTGGTGGCTCAAGCCTTTAATCCCATCACTTAGGAGACAGAGGTAGGTGGATCTCTGTGAGTTTGAGGCCAGCCTGGTCTACAGAGCAAGTTCCAGGACAGCCATGGCTGTCAGACACAGAGAAACCCTGTTTTTAAAAGAAAAAAGGAGCACTTCACTTGACTCTTTACATGCAAATGTAATTTTTGAAAATAGTGTAAAAATTATGTTTAGTCTTAAAAAACACCTTTAAAAATCAAAACTTAGATAACTGTAGAGATCATTTTGGGGAAAAATATTGTTCCAATACATGAGTTCATTTCTGAAGAATGAAGCAACTCGTGGGCTGAAGATCTCAGTAAAGTGTTTGCCACATATACACGAGGACCTGAGTTTGACCCCAGCACTCACATAAAAATCTGGGTATGGTGGTATATGGTTGTAATGCTAACATTGGGAATTGGAGACAGAAAATCCTTGGTAGGTCACTGGCTAACCAGCCAGCCCAACCAGTGAGAGATCCCATCTCAAAACATAAGGTGGGCGGTCCTAAGGTGTGGCATCCAAGGGTGCTATCTGGCCTTAATATGCATTTGCATACCTATGCACCTGTGTACACATAAACACCTGCACATAGCAACTACAGATACATATATGCACATACATAAACATCCAAACAGAATCAGGCAAATCCTCAGAAACTAGACTCTTGCTTGTAATGGTCATGACGTCTTCACAGCTCTAACCCTGTTTAGTCTTCTTAGCTCCTTGTTGAGGAAGTGAGGTGAGGTAGGTCTAAATCATCTGCCGTGTGGGTTTCTTAGGATTATATAGATTGGCAGTAGTTAAGATGTTTCTAGAACACCTATAAGTGTTCCCATGTTTTTGACTTAGACAACTGACCAGGGGCAACCATGATTCTTAGCTGTTTGACAGGTGTGCTTCTTCACGGCCCTATGGCTGTAGGGGCTCCCATACACTTCCAAGACTTGGGATGTCACGAGGACAAAGTAGAGTAGTCACACGGGAGCTGACATGATGGGATTATAGTCTAGTCTGATTAGTGGCTTCCTTGAAGTCTGTATCTCCTTCCTTCGAGGAACTCAGCCCATTCAAGAGCCTGACTCTCACTTTGATTCTCTTGGTAGAAAGAGAATGAAAAGGAGAGAAATAGGTGGTTGTGTTTATGTATTTAGTAGGGTCTGCTATGTGCTAGTCCTTGCAATAGGCACTAGTAGGAATATTAGAGCTGGTATCGAAGCAGAGAGATTTTAGATGCCCCCCCCGCACAAAAAAAATTAAACTGAAAATCAATTCTAATATACCTAAAATTTTCTTATATGTGTTTCCACTTTCTTCTTGGCACCACTTTCTTTTAAGTCTGCCATTCTCATTTAAATCAAATCAACATTATCTGGTAGAGATGGTTTATTCAGAAGGTGCAGTTAATAAGATACAATTGATTTGACCATGAAGGTTTGGAAAGCACACAGGATCTTTCCCACCAGATCTTCGTCTATCCAGAAATAAAGCCTTGGTATTTTATTGCAAGCAGTCATTATGTGGAAAATAATGCACAAATTATCAATGCATATTACGTCAACTTATTTTCTTGGGTTAGGGCCGTGAGTTCAAGGAAAGAATCACATTGACACTTGAAGTGTACAGGATATACTGGGCTGACAGACTACTGGCTGAATTTCTGTTCTCTTCTGGAGGATCACTTGCTATCGCCTCTGCACCCAGGGATGATTTGGACTGACTCATTGTAACTTGAACTTGCATTTTTAGAGCTGTGAGAGTTTGTCCTTTCTCACTCTTTGACAGCGGTTGCACTGGCTGAGTAGAAGTAGGATGTGCCAGACGCCAATGCAAAGCTAGTCAGCCAGGCAGACCTTAGGGACTCCATACCAGCCTTCCCTTTACCTTCCTTTCTCTGTGCTGGCTGAAGATGAAAGTCAGCTTCTTGATTAACGATGCTGTGATCTAACCACCTTTGGGTTGTTGGTAACTTCCCTACTTGAAAAGCTGGAGAAGTTAGAAGTAAAAAAAAAATCCCATCAGGATTGCTGGGACAAAGGGGTTTTGTGGAGTCGTAGAAGCAAGTGATGATGATTCTCCCCAAATAATGCCTTGAGATAGTTTCATCATTGATGAACTGGCAGTCCTATTTCTGCTGTTTTCTGTGGGCTGTGTTTGGCATAGTATTATGGGTTTGGTACCCTTAATGTACATTTTCTCTCTGTCCATTGCTTTTGCCAAACGTGGTATCATATTGGTCTTCGTTTGTCTTACATAGTGGAAAGTACTTGTGGTTTGTATGGTCTTCAGGTGGAAAAAGTCCATTTGATGACTTTTACTGGCACAGCTCAGTACTTCAGCCACTTGGGTCATGTGTCTGCCACATGTGTGTATTTGATTTTGGAGTTTGTATTCTAGTGTCCAGAGCCCACTGATCTTAGGGCTGGAGTCCTAACTTAATTATTTACTATGTGATGTTCGACCAGATACTTAACCTCTCCAGGCATCTATTTTCTTGTCTCTAGGATGAGGTATGAATAATGCCTAGTTCCTCAGGTTGTTTGGAAGACTAAATGTGGCAACCTGTATAAAGTGCATAGCTTAGTGTCTGGCCCATAGTAGGATCTTTATAAAGATTAGACATTATTGACCATGCTTCCAGTTAACCACTATTTTCTCAGAAAGTGATGTTCAAGAAAATCTGAATAGGAAACAGCTTAAGTCATGAACCAGACCATTGGCATCATTGTCCACTGAGGCTTAATTGGGTTGTGATGAGCAGTAGGGTGGCTCTGACATTAGACTAAGATGATTCCCATTAACTTCTGATAATATAAGAGCCATGCGTAAATTATTTAACCTCTTTTAACATTCTGCTTCTTCGTTCAAAAAGTAAGACATGATATTTGTAGTACCTTCATAATATTTGGGGGATCATGGGAGTAAATGAAAAAGAAAAACATTTAAGAACATCACTTTGACACTCTCACAAAGTCCGTGTTTTCCCTGATATGTGAAATGTAGGGAACAAAGAAAGAAAAGTAAACAGAAGCCTATTGGGTATAAGGGAATGGAGCAGGGAGACTGGAAGGAGGAATAAACAAGGAGAATAGGACCCATAGACTTATGCACTGCTCAGACCTCACAGAGATTTTCTAAGTATAGTGGACAGTGGGTAAGGCAGAAACTCACAAATGGTTAAAGAACAAAGAAGTGTCTGCGGAGTGCTCAGCCACAGTGGGAAACATATCACACCCCTGCCCTCTAAGGTTCAGGGACCACTGAGGAAGAGGGTATAGAATGATTGTAAGAGTCAGGGGTCTGGGAGAATTGGAGCAAAACAATGTGTTCTGGACACGGTAGGACCACTACACTTGACCTCAGCAGCTATGGTTGCCAGCACGAGACCAAGCCAGTCGATATCCCAGTAGGGAAGGAAGGCAGCGTCACGAGGCTCTACCCCTCTTGTAGGAACTACTGACAATCCTGACTTCTGACAGAAGGAGGGTTAGTTATTTTTTAAGGGTCTGGACCCTGGTAGGTCGCCCAAGGTCCAGGGGATAATCCCATACCTGTGAGTATACGGGCAGCACGAACTGGAGTCAGTGGCTTTCTTTGGATGGACTTAGAAGGAATTAAATGGAGGAATGATTAATAAATTAATTAAAAAATTAAAGGTAGGGCATTCAAAGGGTTTAATATGATCAAAGTGTATCACATATACCGAAATGTCTAAATGAATTGTTTTGTATAATTAACTACACAATGAATTACTTTACATAATTTATATGTACACAAAGAACAGGACTTGGCACAGACATTAGCTACTACTACATTGAGTGTCTCACCTGCTAAGTACATGTTTGCTCCAGGAGAGACGAGCACAGAATGTTTCAAGTTAGATTGTCATGAAATTTTTCAGAAATTTGGGAACTAGAAGTCTTGCCTTCATTTCTTACTTCCCCATTTCCTTGACTTTTTGTTTCTGCTGCCTCCATTCCCCCAAAGGTCCCCTGGCACAGCCTAATCACCACGTGACACCCAGTGGCTTCAACATCTTATCTTTTAGACAGCACACAACTTTCAGGGGTCAAGTGCTCTAACACTACCAGCTCTCAACAGAGGAAGAGGGGGTTCTGTGGATGCCCCAAAGTCACTTTGTGACAGATAGGTATTACCCACTTTCCTGGGTCATTTCTTTAACAGAGTAGCAGAGGCTTTATTTCTAGGTTGACAAACGGGGTGGGAATCATAAAACTGAACGTGCAGTTGTGTGAGACTTTCCCTGTCTTTTCTGACATCTGCATCCTCTGCTCACAAACCTGGCTACAGAAAGGCCCTGGGCCAGCCAATACTTTAAGAGGGCTATTGTTTTCCTTGGTGTGGCTATGCTCTGTGTCCCTCCACCACATGAAGACTCTGCTTCCTGGTGGGTAATGTTTTCCCTTCCCCATGACTAGCCTTTCTGGAGCTGCGTTCCTGTTTCCCTGCTGGCTCACTTGTTTCTTTGGGCTCACTGCCTTGTTTGGCGTTTTTTAAGCAAACGCTCTGATAGATGCCAGGAGGTGAGAAGAAGGACCAAATGGATGCAATCACGGACAAACAGACTCGGTGATGGATGAGCCTTCTCCCCAGGGAGTTTGGGTCAGAAGCATCCCAACTGATAAGTTCTTCCAGAACTGAGTAATTCAGAAACAATGCAGGGACAACCTTACCTCTCAATCTCTCTCTCTCTCTCTCTCTCTCTCTCTCTCTCTCTCTCTCATTGATTAAAGAAAATGCTTAGCTTGTGGCATATCTAGCTAAACACAGCGACAGCCAGGATAGACTTGACCACAAACAGCCTAAATTGCTTTAGAAATAACAATCGAGGAGGAGCATGTAAGGAAGAAGTCTTTAAAAGGCCTCTATCCAAATATTTTCTTTCTTCTAAGTCTTGAAAAAACACAATATAACCATTTCTTCTTCCAAATGATCTCACAATTATATATTGAGGAGAAATACCAAGTGCTTATTATTATTTGATAGATGCTTCTTCTGGCTTGATTCATGTCTGTGTCAGTCTCCCCGGGACTAAGGAACAGTGGAACAAAGCTATATCCCGAGTGTTATGTTGGTATCAGAACAATTCCTGTGCAGAAGGGGCTATACAACCTTCCTTATTCCCTCTTTGCAGACGTCCTTGAGTCCTTGAGACGGATGTGAGCGGAGTTTTTCAGCCTTCATGCAAAACAACCATCTAAACATAACAGATGACATCAGCTTGGGCTTTTCAATTCCTGGATGGCAGCGGCATGTTAATCCCAGCCTTCATCCTGGATTTCATAAACTAAAACAAGAGAGGCTGGCAGGAGCTCAGCGCTGCCGCTGGGTTGAGGAAATTGATGACGGGGAAGCATGCGGGCAACGCAGTGTATAAAACTCATAAACCTGTAGGCAGAAGCTCAGCTACTACTTTGGAAGGCTGCTTCCCGCCAGCAAAGACCGCGACGGCAGGGAGCTGAGCCCTAGCCAGCTGGGAGACATGAAGAGCCTCTTGCTGCTGACCACGCTCCTAGTACCTGTGCACCTGGCTATGGCCTGGAGCGCCAAGTACGCGGTGGATTGCCCAGATCAGTGTGACAACATGGAGTGCAGAAGTAGCCTGCGTTGCAAGAGGACAGTGCTGGATGACTGTGGCTGCTGTCAGGTGTGCGCCGCGGGGCCCGGAGAAACCTGCTACCGTACAGTCTCAGGCATGGACGGCGTCAAGTGTGGTCCAGGGCTGAAATGTCACTTTTACAGTGAGGAGGATGACTTTGGCGACGAGTTTGGTATTTGCAAAGGTAAAGAACAACTCCTTGCTTCCCACTGTGCAGGGCTCCCTCAGGGTCATTTAGTCAGCTTGGGAGGTAAGTTCCTCCTCTTTCCTCCTGAACTACCAGGGAAGTAGTGCGGATGGATGCAGGAGGTATGCATTGAGAGGGAATTGTATCTGCAGAAAGGCAGCGTGCAGGAGTCACAGCAAGGGTTGCAGCATTCCACCCTGCATTTAGATTCGAGAAAGAAGGTTGCAGGGGTAGCCTGTGTGGTTTCCTTTTCTGGAAGGCTTTAGAAACTTGACAGGTAGTCTGTTCCAAATGGTGTAGGTGTCCTTTTCTCTGTGAGCCAATGATTACAGAGGTCCTCCTGAGATAACCTCCTGGAGTGGTTTCCAGCCCCAGATTTAACCAGCCTTTGATCTTGAAAGGGTTCGCAGGGAGGAGTGCCTCAATCAAGCTGAACTATTTCTGGTGAACACCAACGTGCTTTATGGGGTAGGGTGGGCTTAAGTCAGTCCAAGAAATAACTCATGCTCTTGCAAGAGGGTCCCCTGAAGTATAAAATAAACCTAATTTTATTTGAAAAAAATTTTCACTTGGTCAGAAAATTGCAGTTGTTGTAAGACAGGCAGAAATAATAAAAGTCTAGAAGCCTGTTTAAAAAGTAAAGTGGCTATTTTATAGATTAAAAAATGAAATTATGATTAAGACAGAAATAATAGCTAAATGATACATTGATGCATCTGTAAAATTTATATCCAAACTTAGTCACCAAATTAATATTTTTGAATGTATAAAAGTAAAAGTGGTTACTAAAAAGTCTCCTATATATAGATGCCATATGATCTCATCTTTATGTGTTATTGTGATTAAAAGCAATGTCGTGTAGAATATTATCCAGCTGTATAATACAAAGAATCTGCCCAAATCAGAAAAATATGTTCTGAGAAATTTCTAAATAACTCATATTCTATATCTTTAATAAATCACATCTTTTCCTGAATGAAAATCATACAGAATTGAGGCAATCTCATCAATTTTCATTGTAGAAAGTAGTTTATAAAGTCATCATCTTTTAGTCTGCAAAACCTTCCAGAAAGAAACTCTAGAAAAATTTGGAATTTTTTATTCTTTGGCTTATATTATTTTTGATTAAGACCGACAAGAGGTGGGCTGCTGAGGACATATATTCTTTGGTGAACACACTTATACACATTTCTTTCAACTGAATAGGCTCTGAGTTTTCTGGAAATTACAGGGCTTATCTGCCAAGAAAACAGCACCTCACATAAGGAAATTAGGGAGGACGTGGTTAGCCCAGTCTTGCCTATGATATAACGAGCATATGTAGGGGAATTGCTTTTCCTTTGGCATAAAAACACCTCTGTAAATGAGGTTATGAATTGACAGTGACCTCTGTGAGGCGGAGGTTAGTGAATTATGATGTTAGCAGTCTATTTTGAATTGCTCTTTCTGGCATCCTCTGCATTGCTGTTTTTTCGCTCCTGGAAATAATAGAGAGTGTGGGTTCTTCTCCATTGCTGCAGCTGAATTCCAGAGTTTGTTTGTTTGTTTGTTTAGCATTTAGATGTTTGGCCCCATGTAGCTGGCAACACTTACTTATAGAATGTTTACTATCTGACCAGCCCATTGGGGGTTGCCCTGGACCTGGAGCTGGGAAGTAGGCTTAGGTTTTCATTTTCAGCATTGCTAAGACAATCACATCCTGACCCTGTGCTTTTCCGCCAGAAGAGTTTTTCAGATCTGTCTTAAGGACTTTTCTTCCCAGGGTAAGGAGGGTGTATAGCAGCAGAGCCTTCTATCCTTCGGGTGACAGGGAAAAGATCTATGCTGTCTCCTTAAAGACCTGTTTCATGCACATCCATAATAGCATACAGTATCAATGACTGCTGGGGGCTAAACACTCCAATGCCTCATAACTTGTTGTGATGCATGCGTGATTATACACTGGCAAGGACACCTCCATGCTGAATGAATATATCTTCTACCAGAGGTTCCCAACCTTCCTAAGGCCACAACCCTTTAACACAGTTCCTAATACTGTGCTGACCCCAACCTCAAAATTATTTTTGTTGCTACTTCATAACTATAATTTTGCTATTGTTATGGATTGCAATGCAAATGTTTTTTGGAACTAGAGGTTTGCCAAAGGGGGTCTCAGCCCACAGGTTGAGAACCAGTGTCTTATAAGGATGCTCCTGAGTTAAGCTTGTGAGATACTGTTATGCTAGAAACCCTGTTCTTTTAATAAGTGACAGAGTTCTTTACTTCACTGTAGCATTTCTTAGTCTAAGTATTAAATACTAAAACTCTGAAAGCTTCTGGGTTTTGGTATGTGTGCAAGCTCTCAGGTGTGTAAATCCCAAGGTTTCTTGCTCACGTAGCATCTTATCTTTTCAGGGAGCTTGATTAATGAATCCTTTTAACAGCTGGGGGAGTTAGTGAAGCCCTAGTGCTGTCCTGAGAGAAAAGGAGCTTTGTAAGTGTGGGAGTAGGAAGCTGGTTATTTTGTGGTCAGGTGGACTGACAAGCCTCTTAGCCCTTTAAAATGATAAACTGTCAACTGCTGTAGTTTAAAGATACCCTCACACCTATCAAACTCTTTGAGGAGTTAATACTTATGTGTCTTCTATTTCCCATCTTCACTGAGCTGTGACCAAAATAATCTGTGAGAATCTGTGTTATCTACGAAGAAAACAAATAGACTTGTCCAAGGGTGGGGTTGCCAAGAAGCCTCAGTGGGTAAAGGCACCTGCTGTCAATACTGAAAACCCCAGGGGGGAGCCCCATGGCCCACAGTGGAAGGAGAGAACCAGCTCAACAAGCTGTGCTCTGACTTCCACACATGTGCTGCACAAATACACACACATACATACACACATGCCTGCACACACACATGCACACACACATGCACATACAGAGGCACACACAAACACGTGAACTCATGAACACACATGCAGTTGCACACACACATGCGTGCATACGTGCCTGCACACACACACACACACACACACACACACACACACACACACTGAACAAATAGTAAAGACAGAAAGAGAGGGAAGTATTGCTAAAAGTTTAGTAGAAGGAGATTGGTTAGGTGTAGCTAACTTAAGTTTCGCATCAGGAGCTTAAGCCTGAAGCAGGTGTTATCTGGCCTTACTATGTGGTTTCACATTTATGACTTTAACTTTCAAACCCTGGAGCTTTTGAGAAGTGATCTTCATTTATCAGTTAAAGTCAGGAGATTGATTCAAATCCTAGGGCAGTCACTCAGGGGGAGGGACAGGGAAGCCTCTGCTTAACAAGCAGCAATCTCTTTACCCCCCTCTGCCCTCAGACTGTCCCTATGGCACGTTCGGGATGGAATGCAAAGAGACTTGCGATTGCCAGTCAGGCATATGTGACAGGGTGACCGGAAGGTGCCTGGAATTCCCCTTCTTCCAGTATGCAGCAGCCAAGTCGCCCAGCAGGACCGTTGCCTCTCATACAGGTAAGCGGTGACCTTGCTGTAAAAACCGAGGAGTAGAATACGGTGTTTATCTGAAAGAACTTGTTTTTTGTTTTGTTTTGTTTTGCTTTCTTTGGGGGTGGGGAGGAGAGGATGGGTGGTCATTGAGTTTGGTTGCTGTTGCTGTTTTCAAGACAAATCTCACTGATAGTTCTGAGGATACTATGGTTTCTCATAGAGTTTACTACATCTTAATGAATTAACAAAAACAAATCTGTCATAAAAAGCAACCAACCAAGATTCGTAAAGTTCTTGGAACTCTTCAACGATATTTTTTATATACTCACTAGACAAAACTATTTCTCAGAGAGCAGTGAGAGATTTGTTGGATCAGGTTTAAGAGCCACGATAAAAAGTACAGACCACTTCTCCTCCTCTCCCTACCTCTCCTCCCCTCCTCCTTCATCAAATGAAAGCAATAAAATGGAATAATTATGTTTTCATGGATTTTGGAGCTGGTAAGAATTAATCCCTGTGGTGAGATCCAGGGCACAATAAAACTGGAACAATGCTTCCATGCCACTTGGCGGATCTGGGTTGTGCCACTGTGAGCTGTGCTCTGCTGTAAGATGGTTCTGCACACGCATTTGTTTATCTTGTTGATAAATGGTCAAGCACACATACCTCTATCAAGGTAAAAGCGGCTTGTTTAACATGACCATACCAAAAGAAATCAATATGTAAAACAGCATCTGTCATTAGAGTTTCTGTTACACGTTTCAAAATTGTTAAAAGAATAGATTTAAAATATGAAAAACTGTGAATATGTGAGGCAATGGACATGTTAATCAGCTTAATTTAATCATTTGACAATCAAATTATATCCATACATATGGATATATATGTAATTACATTCATATATGTGTATATATATAATGTTTAAAAATTAAGTAATTAGAAACCCCTGCGCTCACTCTTGGAAGAGGAGAGGTCGCTCAGTGGTAAACAGACTGCATTGCTCTTTCAGAGGTCCTGAGTTCGATCTCCAGCACCCACATCAGGCAGTTTATAACCACCTGTAACTCCAGCTCTGGAGGGATCTCTTGTTTCTGCAGACAAAATACTCACATAAGCCTCTGTCCATAGTTAAAAATAAAATTGTGAAAGCAAGGTTGTGGCTTTACAAAGTTATAAGAGGTCATTTGGAGAAAAGAAAAAACTTCACTCTTAAAACCTCAAAATTTAGCCAAAACAGCTAATATCAATAAACTATACCTCCTCCAGATAGAAAATAGCCATTCAAATTGACTTTATTTGGGTTATGTTTCTGGCCCTCTGCCCTTGAAATTAATTAAAGTGTGAAATTCAGCAAATGTCCTTATTTCTTCCGAGATTGTGCTTTTAAGTCAATTGGTAGTTTTAAGTGTAACTCTGGTCTTATATGCTAAATCTTATTAAATGAATATCTTCACGAACAATTCATCCGCAGACTGAGACAACAGTTTAAATCATGTGACTTATCTTTGTAGTCTTTGACAAAACAGAAAGCTGTATTTTAAGACTTGTTCTTTGTGATTTTCATGTAACATTTGAAGAAAAATCCGTTAGGATCACCAGCGTATCTAGTGTTGCAGAAGCACAGCTTCCATCTAGTGCCAGAAATCTTTTGATTAGCCCAGGACTCACTGGTGCCCCTCTCCCTCACATTCTCCCAGGACCAGGGAACTATCCATGGGCACCACCAAGCTGTCTCTCAGATCTGGAAATGCTTCGAAGGAGCTGTTCACAGAACAGATTTGAGATCTATTTTCTCCGTTTACCTAGCCACCTCAAACATTTTTAGCTTCTTTTTATCTTTTCTTTTTCTTTTTAAAAATTAAGTCAGATGCTGACTTCTGGGCTACTAGACGGAAGTCTTATAAAGGTACTCTATTACAGGTTGGTTGTTATATATTACACTACACACACACAAAGTATTTCCAATTAAAACTGGTTATTGAGAGTTTGCTTAGAAATGTAAAAGAAAATCAGTTGGTTTCCTTTCTTTTTGGCATCCATGATATTTAAAAGAGTTTTACTCAAGGAATCTTAGTCAACCTCAAGTTCAAGAGCAGGTAAAGAATGTCTGAAAAATATAGATCGGCTGCGCCTATATTTGGTTGTGCCTTGTCTAAAGGGGATTTGCCTATCTGTGTGCTAGAGTCCACAGGGAAGAACATGACTACTCAGATCTACCGTAGGCTTCACAGCACCATGCAAACCCATCTGAGTCCACTCTTTGAGAATGGATGGATTGTCTCTCGGGTCCCCCATCATAGGTTCTCCCATTGCACGATGTCTTCTTCAGCTTGCTACTTGCTGATTTGTCAGTAGTCGTCTTGACAGGTGGTCTTCTTGATCCTACTTGTCTCCATTTAAAATTTTTATTCTTTTTTTGCAGTCAGTGTCCAAGAACTGAAATTCATGAGTCCCATTTTTTCTAAGTGAGCTGGGTGAGGCATGAGAACGCTCAATAACCATGTATCTGCCAAGTCACAACTAATCTTGCGCCATTCTATTTCAGGATGTACACTGTGGACACAAGTGTGTCTCGTCCTCTTAGAAGCAGATTCTAAATCTTATAACCCTTTCTTGTATGAAGAGCAGGAAGGACAGCTGCCTTCTGGAGCTATACCAAAAATGTTAATTCATTTTTAATGCCAGTGAATATAAAAATCTTTTAAAGAGATTGATTCTTGCAGCAATTGATCACTCACTGGGATGTGTGTTAAGTATTTATTGTGTTCCAAGAATTGCTGTCCACGCTAGGGATACAGGTGAGCAAGGGGAAGAAGCAACTAATGAAAGAAAGTCCTACTTTTATTACGCTGGAATTCCAGGAATAGAGTGAGATGATGTTGGGGAGAGGAGAGCTACACACACACGCCAGGAGATGATGGTAGGTATAGAAAGAACGTTACCAAGGTGTTGTCTTTGCTGAAAGAGCAGTTCAGGGCCATTCAGTAGAGTTAGCAGAGAATTTTGAATCAAAGATTTATTTTAAATTCCATTAAAAGACAAAAAGCAAAATAAAACAAACCCATGCTTGATCTTTGACTTACGGCCATTTGGACACGATTGGTGTGCCTTCTGCTTGCAGAGCATGACGTGGCATCTGGAGACGGCAATGCTGTAAGAGAGGAGATTGCTGAAGGGAATGCTGCTCGGCCCTCAGTAATGAAATGGTTAAAGCCACGCTGATCCTGCCTGAGATTTGCCAAGAGAAGTCTCCACTTCAGTGATCAATGTTCATCCACCATTTTAAGAGCTGTCTAGAGCATGGACTATGGACGTGTAATTTATGGAGATCAATTGTGTTTCAGAGAGGATCCAGAAAAAAATAGGCAGTATACAACCCATAAAACACATATGACTGAACACTTTAGATATTGTTAAATATTTAAATGTATATAGATCTTTTAAATGTGTGTGTGTATGTGTGTGTGTGTGTGTGTGTGTGTGTGTGTGTGGTACCACCAAGGAACTAAACATGCAATTGAGGTGGTCTAAAAGTTAATAAGTAAAAAAGCTGGAGAATCCGTGGGCGCTTTGACTTGGGTGTACATTCTTGTTGAGATACACGTTGAAGAGAGTTAGGAGCGAGAGAGAATGAGGTAGTGAAAGTAGGGGGTTATAGCATTTGGCTCTTCCTTGTGGTAGCTCAAAATTTTTCATTTCGTTTTAATTTGGGGAAACAAAACCATAAAAGCCTTAAATAAAGTGAGATATTGGAAGCTCGTGGGAGTCTGAGCAACTGCCTTGGGTGGAAATACTATCATTATGGCTACCTGCACCTGAAGAGAGTGGGGGTGGGGGCGGGCAAAAGATGAATATGTATTCCCACTACAGGGTTAGTCACTGTGGGCCTTAAGAGATCTAGGAAGTAGTTTGCCTCCTGGGGGATAGAACAGGGTGGAGGTGAATATTTATGTATTTTTATAAGCAAATCTGTTAGTTTAAATATTTCTCCAACACCCATATTTCCCCCATATATTAAGGAAATTACACTAACGTTGTGTTTAAAATGATTAGGAAAAAGCGTGTATAACATATATGGTTCTCAAACATCCATATATGGAAAACTTGTTACTGATGATTACATTAATATTAATAAACATGCAGTTACTGTAGGCTTATAAAATGTTGAAAAACGAAAAACAAATTTTTCTTTGGTGAAATTTAGATTTAAATCGGAAAATAAATTTTTAGATAATTTGGGAAAAGAGAGTTACTTTTCACCAGGAAACATGCTGACTTTAAGATATTGTTTATTCATTTTTTTTTATTCTTTTAAACTTGGTAGATGACTGGAACTGGAATTATACATGGGAGGACCTTAGCACAAAAAGGACTGTTGTACTAGGCCATGCTGGAAAATATTTGTAAAAGTATTTTATTTAGAGTAAAGAACTTATTTAAGACTTATTTCATTATTTACTTATATTTTATTCTTGAAGTTTGCCAACAGAGTTGTGAATGTATAGAAGATCTTTGAATGTAAACAGTATCAGCTGTTAGGGTTTTTTTGTTTGTTGAAGAACAATTTATTATTGTTTAATAAAATGCCACAGTTGTTCCAATTGACTGGTTTCCTTTCAAATTTTACTCAACCAATTCGAGAGTTAATTCACATTAAAGGACAGATGTGTTTCTCCTACCAACAATGGGGTGGGGGGGACAGAACATTTCTGTCTTTGCTTCATGTCTTCCCTGTACTCAGACTATGACCCTCCTGAAACGTGGGTCCCTATGTATGTGTCCATTTTACTGAATTTTTGTTTCTTCTCCTTCTTATTCCTTCTACCCCTCTCCTTCTCCTCCCCCTCCTCCTCCCCCTCTTCCTCCCCCTCCTTCCCCTTTTCCTTCTTCTTTCCTCCTCCTTCCCCCTCCTCCTCTTCTTCCTTCTCCTTCTTTTTCAACTTCTCTCTGTTTCTGTCTTTGTCTCTGTGTCTCTTTCTATTGAAAAACAACAAACCCCACATTTTGGTATGTTCTGTTAGGTGCAAAGTTAAGGCTTGGAACAGTAGAATCTAGATTGCTATGTGGTGGCTCCTTCACTGTCACTCAGATACCAAACTCAGCACATATCTTATTTTGTTTTCTGTTCCTTCTTTGAAAGTAGAAAAATTTCTGTGAAACAACCATTATTCCCAGTTCAGGTTCTGTGGGGAAATCCCAAATAATTGTCTCCCTTGGCTCTTAACCACTTGAAGGTTACAGATCTGCTAATATCAACCCATTTCCGCTTCTCTCAGCTCACTCATCTGCTTGTGTTCTTACTCATAATCAGCACTAGCATTTTATTCTCATTGATTTCCTAGCAGTTTTGAAAGGAGATGTACCTTTTAAGATGAAGACGAAGACAGATCTTTTAGTACCCCTGGAAGAAGAGAGAAACCTCCGCATGGAAGAGTACCACACCCCAAAATGGCACATGTGACTCAGCTTGTGGACAAGTTGCAGAACATTTGAAGTGAATTGATACAACAGTAGGGAAATAACACCCATATACTTTAAAAATCCAGTTTATTTGAGTTTTTAAGTAGTAGAAACTAGGTGTGAATTACACAGAAAGTTACATTTAAAAAAGGGTATTTAGCCGGGCAGTGGTGGCACATGCCTTTAATCCTAGCACTCGGAAGGCAGAGGCAGGTGGATCTCAGTGAGTTCCAGGCCAGCCTGTTGTGCAGAAATAATGTCAGGACAAACTCCAAAGCTACACAGAGAACCCTGACTCAAAAAAAAAGCAACAAAACCAAAAAACAACAAACAAACAAAAAAGAGGGTATTTATAGTCTTACTAAGTTTGAGTAAAAACCATTGAAAATCTTTACTGTCATCCATGTCAACAAGGTTTCATGATAACTGCTAACGGGGTAAAGTGGCTCAGGTTTCTTTTTGACTTGAAGTCTAAGTCCCCAGTTCAGAGGGATAAATTATAGGTGTTGAAAAATATCGAGGGGTAGATGGACAAATGGAAGCCTGGAAGCATGGGTGGAGGGGTGGCTGCATGGATCTGAGGATCATCCTACCTCATCCTACCTACTGTTCCTTCCAGGGTAGGAGCTTTTAAAAGGACCTCACCCCTTTCATCTGTTAGCGCCAGGCCTTCTGAGAGCTTTCCACTTTGCCTATTGGTGTGCAAAAACTAGAAGCCTAAGAAACATTGGTGAATTGGACATGAGGGTATCTGTGACAGCACAGATGAAACCACACACACACACACACACACACACACACACACACACACACACACACA
>LOJH01003004.1:26861-40487 GCA_001685095.1 Ellobius talpinus
AAGAAAGAAAGAAAGAAAGAAAGAAAGAAAGAAAGAAAGAAAGAAAGGAAAACACTGACTTCTACTAACTTTAACAAAAATGTAATTTATTGGTAGGGTGTGGGGTGCCTCATAAAATGGAAAAGCCCACCTGTTGAAGAAGCTAGTTTGGAAAATTAGGGTTGCAGGGAAGGTGAGGGGCAGGTGGCACCCACCCTCACTGGGTGCTGCCAGTCAGGGTTCCACAACTATTCAGGGTCCCCAGCCTTTCTTATACTCCCTGAGAAGGTAGCTTCAAGTGACCCATCTTAGTGACCAGCTTAACGGTGACAAATATTCTTCCCTGTAGGTAAACTTCGGTTTGGGATGTGTCCAGTTTCGGCTGCATTGTGTTTTGTGATGGGATGCTTTTGTTTGAATTTATTGGTTGCAAAGAACAAAGACCCACCTAAAAACACAGAGGGCACAGATGGATAGATAGGAAGGTATTATACAGATACAGAAAAGTGGGAAATACTCTCAGTCCTGTTTGCCAGTTTAAAAACAAGGGTGTGGAGGAAGGTTAAATTAGGATGGTTATAATGCCTTCCCTAAGAAAGATTTCAGTGAAGGAAATAGGGGGGCCTAGGGTGTGTCTCTCAGTAGTAGTAACTGTGAAACCCCAAATTCAGGACAAGTGTGAACTTTTAGGCTTGCCTCCATGACGTTTTCCTACTTGGTGGTAAAAACAGGTGGGAAAAGTGAGTCTTGAAGTTTCCCTCCATCCATGTGTGTGTTTTTCCCTGACTACATGCACAGCTGCCTCCCTCCGTGCTCTGTGTGTCTAAGTGAGGAGAGAAAAACATGAGGCATAACCCCATTTCCCGGGGAAGAACCTGAGTCAGGGTATCATGCAAATCTTCCCTGACCATGCTGTTTGCTGACTACGGCTCTGGAATGCTGCAGCAATGGGACTCTTCTGGCGGAAGGTTTTATTTGTGGCTTTTGGAATGACACACCTTCAGCGCGAAGAGGGGAACTCATTATGCTGTGGGAAAAGTTTTTTCCCTTGATGACTCGAAAACATGGGCTTGTTATTCTGAAAAAGCACATCCTCATTCCACACAAACAATGCGAGCCAGGCCTGGAGTCGGGCCAAGGTTTTCTATGAATAGAACAGAGAGGAGAGCCTCCGACCCGCTTCCCATTTGCAAAGGAATCCTGGAAGCCATAGCCCAGAAAAGGAAATGCCATACCTGCCCTTAGGAAGTGGGGACGGAGATTCTCTGCAGTCCTCCAGCACACTGCTGGACCAGACTTCTTGTTTAGCCTAGCAAGGGAGCCACGTGTCGGGGATGACGTTGGCACCTGCCATCAGAGACACATCAGCCTTTCAATTATTCCTGCAGAAGATGGATTTCTAGGGAATATTTTCAGGTCGTGAATGTCTGTATGCTACAGAAACAAGATGGTCTTCTGGTTTTGGCTGCATCGTGTTTTGTGGACATGATGCTTTTGTTTGAATTTATTGGTTGCAAAGAACAGAGACCCACCTAAAAACACAGCATGTTTTGCTCTTTGTTGACAACAGATGTGGCTACAAACAAGAGATGCTGACCTAGGGTGCAGTTAATTAATATTTTGTATATAAAGGTGGATCTGCTCCACCTGAACAAACGGTCAGAGAATTCAAGTCTATCCCTTAGATCTTGTTAATGAAGTCTGTGGCCTCCCCCTTTCCCTTCTGGAGTGAAGTATATCAGCATGTGGAAGATAAATGCGGACAGATTCAGTGTTCACGGATTTTCCCTCCCAATGCTGTTCTGTGTTTCTGCATATGGCTTTGAGAGGCTTCTTCTCTCTGGTTTCACTAAGTAGTGCCTCATTCCAAAAGTCATTCCCTTCTGAGCGTGCATAACTTCTTAAAAATTTCAGACTTCCAGCAGGAGTCCATTGGCTGTTTCATGAATGAGTAGCTTCTGAGTGTGTGAGTATATTTTGAGAGAAAAACCTCTGCTTGTTCACTGGAACAAATTTATCTTTTGAAAAAGAAGCCCAGTGCCACAGCCTTTTCTATGGATTCGACTGGTTTGACCTATAAAACTTCAGTTTATGATGCTACAAAAGTAGCTTCCATTCGGTAGAGACTGCCCTTTGAGTGTGTCAATTTTCAATCTCTTTTTTTTAAGTCTAGCAAAAATGATAATCCCCTGTGATGTGGGAGTGAGCTGTACTTTCTGGTCATGGAGAGAAATGACTGACACTTTATGGTGCACTGTGTTGCTAGGCTGTGATGTTGCTAGGCAAGTAAGATATAGTAAATCCATTCACATTTTAATGATATTCTCAATTTAGGATGGATTTCTTTGAGGTGCAATGCCACTCAAAGGAGAGGGGTGTCTGGATTGACTCACATAACAGAGGTGAGTCCAGCTGGCCTTAGCTTGGCTGAGTCCAGATGCTACAACACCTGGTTAGGATATTCTACTCCCTAGGACCAGGTGAGTCAGGGGAGACATCTAATAACCACAGAACTCCTCTGATTGCTGCAGAAGAAATGTCCTGGAATGTGCTGGGATTGAGGAGTCGCAGTGCTTTTAGTCCTAATGACCCAAGCCTGTCCAGATCTGTTATCCCTGGTCCGAGGGAGCACACGTTCATGCAGCACTGATGAATTTGGAAGTTACAGCAGTAGCCAGCAGGAACATCTCCAGTGTGATAGAGTCAGAGTGCACAAATGTGCAGAGACACACCAGGCATGGGCATAGTCTCAAGTTCTAGGAACATGAACACCCAACCTTGACAGGATGACAGTACTTGGGTACCAAGAGACATGACTCCGCTCTGCACGACTAGTGATATGAATTGGACATCTTAGCCCACCTCTTAGTTTCCTCTTTTGTAACTGAGTGAGATAGCTAACTGGCCTTTAAGGATCAGCCTAATATCCTATCGTTTCATCTTGTAGGTCTTAAATTATACTTTATTCACCATAACTCTAAGGATTATATCATGAATGTGATTGGCAGTAGGAGGCCTGAGTCCAGGGAGGATGCTGAGGTCAAGGGGTAAATTCATGGCTTCCTATAAAACACAATGACATGTAAGTAATACAGAAGGCAAGAGAAATGCCCTTTGATCTTATATTGTTCTTGCTGACACCATAGCTGAAACTCTAGCATGGTTATGGTTTCAATTCTTTTTTGAGTCAAAGTTCTCAGTTATCTCCCACTAAGCTTGCCCACCTCTCGCTACAGTCACCATTATGCTTGCTCACCCCACTCACCTGCCCACTGTTTTATGGCAGATTGTGATCCCCTTATCATTTGCGAAAATAACTCTTATTCTTCAGATTTTAGTTCAGCTGTTCCTTTGAAGACATCTACTCTCCTCTTTGGTTGGTGACTTTTCTCTCTGATATATTTTCTGAGCTTCGTGTAGCCTCTCTCCAGGCATCTAAGGAGAGCCACAATTATTTACCAGTTGCTTAGACACTGAGATTCTAGTAAGGCTGTATGCTCTGGACAAACAGAAACCATATCTGTTTCTCTCTTGTCTCTGAGCCAAGCGTTTGGTGTACAGTATGGTCTGGTGGGAATAGGGACTCAATATTTTAGTTTCCAGGTGACTTAAACCCAAGGGTAAAATGTACATGGGAAAATTTCCTTTTCATGGTTGTCTTCTGAAGTTTACAAGTTTGGTCTGTGATTGGTTAAAAGCAATGAAAAGTGAATAAAGAAGGTTCTAGAACTTACTCTCTCCTATTTGGGCAAGAAGAGTAGATGAAACCAGACTACTTCTTTGAGATTTCCTCGCTTAATGTAAACATTAACACAAACCATCTTGTAAGATCCAAGGATGCTCTTGAGAGTCTATGTTTGACCCTCATTTTGCAAAATGTGAAGTTCCATCTCTTCCAGGGAAGAGAGTACCTCTACAATACCAGGAAGTGATTTCGTGTCCCCCAGTATTCAGTAAGGAGATGGGAATGGGGGACCGAGAATCAGAGACAAGGAAACAGAGACACAGAATGATACCTTGCTGATAGGAACCTTGATGGGAAGGTTAGAACAGTCTCATCCGCTCATCTTTGTGCCAAGTAGAGCCTCAACCTTTGGGCCTTTATGGGTCCTTGAAGTCTGGGTTGGGTGATGCCGCCTGAGAGAGACACCAAAGCAGACTGTGACTGTGGCATGCACACTTGCTTCTTTTCCTTCCACCCCAGGAATCTTAGGGGACATTGGCAGGCTTCAGATTTCCTGTGGCAGAGGATAAGTAGGACCATCACTCCAGCGTGTTTTCTTTAGGAAAGAGATCCCTTTTTGGGGGCGTGCAGGAGCCATACAAGCTTTGTGCCCACCCTGCTGAACTCAGACACCTTTTCATGTCTCAACTAACCTACGTGTCTCGGTGCTATCACCTAGGGTTTGCACTTCTGCACTTGAGGTTTCTATGACTATGTATGTGGCCACACATGTTTTCCCAGGCAGCAGGCTTGTGCTTGGGTGGTAAATTGTACTGTGTGACCTGCTCAGTTCATGATACACAAAATACTGCTTCTGTCAGACGCTCTCACCCGCTTCTTATCTTCATGCTCCCCTCGCCTGGTTCTCAGGCTCCCTTTGCTGTCCAGTGTCATCATCTAGAGATTCATGCTCTGAGACAGGGGCATGTGCAGTCCAGGTCTGTTGGAGCAGACAGTGCGTGCGTGTGTGCGTGCGTGCGTGTGTGTGTGTGTATGGCGTATAATGTGTGTATGATTATATGTGATTGTGTGTGTGCATGGAGCATACATGTGTATGAGTATATGTAACCATGTATGTATGGCATGGATGTGTATATAAGTGTGTGTAAGTGTGTGTGTGTGTAAGGGGTATAATGTGTATATGATTTTATGTGATTTTGTATGTGTGTGCTGGGGTGAACAGGAACACATGGGTGGGAGGGTTGAGACTTAGGAGGTTTTCACTCAGGGATCTCAGAGGCAGCCATTCACAAGCCTTGTGGCCCCTGGTGGGCAGGGGGATAGATGCCCTGGAAGAGTTCCCTCTGCAGAAAGAACTCATGGGCGAGCACACGGTGCCACAAGATCAGCAGCAGAAGCAGGAGGGTGAACACAAGGACTGTGTCTGCAACCTGGAGAAGAAGTAGGTGCTGGACAAGGGCAGGTGGCCAGGGACAGGGCTCTGAGATAATCCTCTGTGTCAGGTGTGGGGTCTGGACTCGGAGCGTTTTCCTCTCAGCGGCTTGATTTGGTTTCCCTTCAGTTGGGATGCTCTGTCTAAACCTAGCATTCATGTCTTCCCTGCTTCTCTTGCCTGAGTTTATGTTTAATCTTCTTGGAGCTGGCACTAGTTTTGGACCCAATCTAACCCTCCACTACTCCAAACTCAGCAAACGAGCGGAACCCTTCCTATCCACCCAATATATACTCTAGTTCCGCTTGGGCCCCTGGATTCACTTTTAGTGCCAACTTGACTAGATTTGGAATCACACCTTTGGGCATGTCTCGGAGAGGTTTTGGAGATGACGTTAATGAAGTGGGAAGACCTGCCCAAAACGTGGGCAGCACCCTTCCCTGGCTTGGGACCCCAGACTCAATAAAGAGGAGAAAGCAGGCTGAGCACCAATATTCATCCCTTGGTTTCTGACTGTGGATGCCGTGTGACCAGCTGCCTCCAGTTCCCGCGGTCATGATTTTCTCACCGTGATGAACTGTACCTTTAACCTGCCGGCTGAAATAGACTCCTCTTTCTCCAAGTTACTTTTGTTCTTCTTATATCACAACAGTAAGAAAAGTCTCCAGCACAGGCTTTCCCTACTTTCTGACCAGAAAACTGAGAAATCTCCTCTCCCCTAGACTCCTTCCTGCCCAATGGACTGGGGATTTGGTTTTCATTTCTCTTTGGCTTCCAAGACTTACAATCTGATTTATTTATCTTGAGTTTGCAAGTCAAGTTCCTTCACACTCTCTTGTGGCTTTGCCGAAGGCTGTCTCTGTTGTGGGCCCTGGTGTTTGCTCAGCATTGAGCAAGTTTGCACTGAAGCTGTTCTGTGCTCGACAGGGTATTGACACATCTCAGCCACAGTCATGGGAGACATGGAGAACGCTGCTGTGGGAAACATTGACAATTCATGCTGGAGAACCATCAGAAGCTGAAAATTATAGACATAGTCACACAGTGCTGCCCTGAAAGTTCCCACATTCGGTGAAGAGGGCTCACACTTTTGCTGGATAGACTGCTGGCCAAGAGACGCCCTCGGCTGTGTCTGCTGGGACCGTGTCACTGAAGACAACCTTTCTGTAGGGCTGCTTGCATGAAAACACAAAATCTGAAGACCCGATTTCTTTGTCAGAATTTGGAAAACTCTGGATGGTTCTCCTAGCTTTAGAATTTCCAGCAGGTTCCCCTGAGGCATTGTGGGAAGAGAGTCAGGGTCAGCTTCTCCATCTTTCTTCTTTCACTCCAAAGCTGCCTAGTAGTAAATCACCTGCATGCCAATTTCCATTTCAAAGTAGGTGTCTTAGGTAGCTTTCCAGTACTGAAGTAAAATATCTGAGATAATCAACTTAAAGAGTGTAAGAGTAAGTTAAAGATAATCAACTTAAAGGTGTGTTTTGTTTGTCTGTTGTGTATGTTTTCTCAATGAGTTCAGTCTCTTGGTCCTTGTTTTAGGCCTGCGATGGTCTTGTACGCCATGCCAGGAGCACACAATGAAGGAAGCCTGTGTTTCTCAAGAGAGAAAAAGCTGAGGTCTTAGTGTCCCCTTCATGGGCATACTCCTAGTGGCCCGAGTTCCTTCTACTAAGCCCAACTTCTTAAAGATTTCACAACAATCTGGGAACCAAATCTTTGGTTTGGGACAAAACCAAAGATGTTTGTTTTTTTTTGTGTGGGTTATTCCAGATCCAAACTTGAATAACTGTAGTGGTTTTATATCTCAGGGAAAGAAGGTTGTGACAATTACCCAACCTGGAGTTGGGGCTCAGGATTCTTTGCAGAGAACACACTTCCCAGTGGAGCTGCTAGTGCTGCCCCTTCCTGATCCTTTGCCTGGAATGAGTTCCTTCCTTTTGCAGCTTACTCCTCCGCCTACAGGGGGCGCCTTTGTGGTATCAATCAGCTGGGGGAACTATCATGGTATTTTATTGGGACTTTATTTTATGGGAACACCATGGTTGTGCTGTTCTTTTGCTATGGGCATTAAAGCCTCCAGAAAGCGTCCTTTGCCAACCCAAGCTCCAGATCTCCAAGGATCAGGCTTCTTACTTAAGTTTGGAATAACTGTAAAAGAGATAAAACTATTTCTGGGAAAAAATATTTAGGCAGAAGTGAAATAGAGCATCTTTAATTTGAGGGGAAAAAATAAACTAAAAGGAAATTCCACAAGTAATCATGAGAGCACAAGTCCTTGTTTTTGTTTTGTTTTCGTTTTTTAATCAATCTGAAGAGAAAAAGTGGTCAAACAGAAATAGCTTTTCACGTTTAAAGGTAGTACCTTAGATTGGTGGGGGAGGTTGATAAATCCATGCTGTTTGCTATTTATGCACAACCAAAATATGGTTTTCAGGGTCATACCTCTCCTAACTATTGCAATAGCTCACCATTATACTCTTGAGCTTTGGGTAGATAGTAGTCAGGAACCAGAGAAAAGACACCACAATTCCATAAAGGTTGAAGAAAGCCTAGACGGAATATCCAAAGTGTCCAAGTGGGAAAAATGTAAACGTTCTTTGTAAAGAGGATTTTAAGATGGTGGAGCTGATTTCAGGATTACCTTGAAGTGTTACTTCTTTGTTCTCATACTAAGAAGAATGCACGCTTAAAGACATGGAGGTCATTGTGTGTACCCCTGATGAATTTAGTCTGTTTCACACATGTTAGAAGAGACATAAGTGTGTAGTTATGAATGAGCAAATCAATTAATGATCCTTGTTTTGACTGATCAGCCCTACTCTTTCTCACAAGCTGTCTTCCAACTGATTGATTGATTCACTATATTTACTAACACCTTTGTGAAAGACAAAGATGGCAAAAAAGTAAACTCACAATTCCAAAGACAGACAATGATTCAGAGAGGAAAAAATAAAGGGAACAGGTCTGAATAGTGGTGGGTACAAGTCTACCAGGGACTCAAGGAAGAGAGTCAAAAAAGATTAACTGAGATTTGAAGAGGTCTGATCAGGAATAGTGTGTTCCAAGGGAGAGGCAATGGGAGCAAGAACAAAAGCATGGGGATTTGTACGATCAGGGCCTAGGAGGATCTTTAAGTAATTTTACATGACTAATGAATCTAGAAAGTAGAAAGATTTACCATGAAACTCATGGTCTGCTCAAGAAAGTCTTTGGTGTTGTTACATGAAGGCTGATTGATGCCTTTCTTCTGTAGCAAGCAACAGATGCTAAGGATGACATGGTGGTGACAATGCTCTATATAAAGGAGGAAAAGTAGAAAGAAACAAGATGACTAGTTCCGAAGACTGTCATTGTGACTTTCATTTTCTTAAAAAAAAAGAAAAGAAACAGTTTTAAGGGTGCTTGGGTGGTATAGTCAACAAGAATTTGGTGAGCAGTTATACAAGGGCCAAGAGAAGGATGAAAACCGAGGATGGATTTGGACTTTAAATTAAATTTGGATGCCAGGAAGGTGTTTGTTATGAAGTGAGATAATATACTTTCTGTCTAAGACACAGTAAGTACCTATGGACCATGTAGATGGAGATATTTAGAAGTATAGCTTTGTCACTTGGGCACAATACAAATCTGGGTTGGAGACTGATGAGAAAAATCAATGCCTGATGTTGAATAGTTTTATTTCCCTTTTTTTCTTTTGGATGAAAACATTGATAGCTTTATGCACATTCTTTGTTGCCTACCTAGCAGTTCTTTCCCCCTTATCATTTGTGAGTATATAACTTTTCCTGAATATGGATGGCCAAAGAAGATGGTACCAACTGCAGTTACGATGAATGTTATCTATGACTCAAGGTCATTCAGTCCTGTTTGCCTAAGTTGATCTGAAAACTTGATCACCCGAGTCTACCAAATGAATCCTAAGGGCTATTTTCCAGAAGTATGGTGGCAAGGAACCCGATGAAGGGTTAGAAAGACAATCTGTATTTATCCATCAGACAAGGGGATGTCTGAGAGACAGAGAAGTCATCTTGTTCCAGCCAGAGGACAAAGGCAAAACACAGAGAGGTAAGTGGACCCCCCAGATGTTTGCAAACAATTGTAAAAAACGGGAATGAGACACATGGCCAGCACTCACAGAGATTCCACCTGCCTCCATCTCAGGTGTGCTAGGATTAAAAGCATGTTCTACCAGAATTTCTTAAAAAAATGTGAAGTAAGTAAAATTGAAGAAAGAATTTTGAAGTATGTTTGACATCAACTATTAAGATAAAAATTGCTTTTGGGAACTGTTAATTTTCACCTGATGGAGTTTCAGCAAAAGAATGAGAAAACAGGAAGAAGTTTGACCAAATGCTCCCTAGATAGATATATTGAATTTGCTTTTCCTATCCTACTGTTTAAATGGAAGATCTTTGGCAAATATTTTTGTGGGCCCCTAAACCTGTCATTAACTTTATACTTAGAATATTCAGCCTGGTATTTAGTTCTTAAACATCATATTGTCAGGCCAGATTTTTTTATTTGTTTTTTTAAAAAATGGAAAATATTTATAACATAATAGTCAAGAACCAAAATTGCTGCTGTCAAACCACATAGTCACCAATATTTTTAAAAAGTCTCCAAAGATTTTTTGTAGAAGAAAAATTTAATAGGAGAAAAACTCAAAAATTGAAATACAAAGTTACCCTCTGCAATTTAAAATGAGTTCCCATTTTTTTCAGTAGACCTAAGACTTAATGTGTTGTGTTTTTTTTTTAAATTTTTTAGGAAAAATTGCAAACATGTTCGTTGTTGAATATTGAAGTCATAACAGACTTCTGCCAAAACATTTCAGTATGATCAATCTTAAGTAATGCCTTTTGTTGCAAACATATACCTTGACAAAATTTAGAAAAATAATAAGAAGACAAAAAAAGTATCTTTGTGAACAGTCTTCATAAAATGGGAGACAGGTGATTATAGTGAGCAAGGCTGAAGCCATGAGCATGTTGGGTGACTGTGCTGTGTGAGGCTGAAGCCAAGACATGCTGAGAAACTGTGGTGAGCAAGACTGAAGTCAGAGGCACACTGGGTACTAAGTTGGAGCTAGAGGTTTGGTTCTGCAAGGAAAAACAGGACCAATGCATCTGTGCCAAACAGAAAACAAGAACCAGAATCACTTGAAAAGGAAGGAGAGGGCAGACTTCGGCATATGTGAAAGAGGCTGAAGTCCCTTGTCTTAGTTAGGATTTCTGTTGCTGTGAAGAGACGCCATGATCATGGCCACTGTTATAAAGAAAAACATTTGACTGGAGTGGCTTACTTACAGTTCAGAGGTTCAGTCCATTATCATAATGGGACATGGCTACATGCAGGCTGACATGGTGCTGAAGAAGTAGCTCAGAGTCCTACATCTTGCAGGCAACAAGAAGTGGTCTGTTAACACTGGGTGGTATCTTGAGCATATATGAGACCTCAAAGCCCGCCTCCACAGTGACTCACTTCCTCCACAGTGACTCACTTCCTCCAACAAGGCCATGACTACTGTGACAAGGCCACACCTCCTAACAATGCCATCCTTCTGGGGCCATTATCTTTCACACCACCACACTCTTCCAGGGAAGATGGTTTGGGAAAGCTTTGGAATTAGAGGAAGCCTGCCAACATTGTCCAAAGAACTTAGGTGGTTACATGGCTGGATCTGCAGTCTCTTCATAAAATATTCCTATGTAAGCTTTGTGTCCTGCCAGGCGCCATGCAGAGTAGGTGGCACCTGGTAGAGAAAACTACAAAACTATTAATGGAGAATCTTAGAGTTTCCCAAGGAGTTCAGAAAAACTGAAAGCATGTGTTATTAGCAAAGACTGGAACTTAAGCCGAGGATTGCAGTTCAGACAAATGATTATTACATTTCCTTTTGTAACTCTCTTGTTCTGGAGGAGAGATAGTTTGATTGGTCATTCAGGCATGGACATGCTTTGGTTTCATAAGTATCAAAATTCCCACCAAGAAACCAGATATAAATAAATGGTACAGCAGAGATAACTTGACTGGTCATTCGGGCATGGGAGAGTTTAGATTTCATAAGTATCACAATTCCCACCAGGAAACTGGATGTAAATAAATGGTATTTTTATGTATTCAAATATATTGTTAAGCCAGTCACCCTTATTCAAACAATTAGCTTTGTAAATAGAAGACTAAACCAAAGTCCAGTATTTGAGGAGATCTTTCCCCTATAGACATCCACCATGCTCTGGACATCAGCTGACATGTACTTATGGTTTGAATTGTTGACAAGAGACTAGGAAGTCTGGTGACGACAGCCTGTTCTCAAAGCCTCTCCTGTCCCCATTGCTTAGAACAGAGATCCTACCCCTGCCCCCATGTGCTGTGGCACCAATTATGTCACAGTAAGTTACAGGCATTCGGAAGTGATGACCCTTGACCTTCACAGCAGCTCTAGCTGGCTACTGTCAAAGGCAGCCTCATCCATTCCCACGCTGAGCTCTATAAACACAATTATTCTCTGTGTGTGCCACAGCAGGGGATAAGGGAGACTTTCTAGAAGGTCACCAAGTCTAATTAACATCATATTACTGTTGTCATCCACAAAGTCCACACTCAAGAACCAAGCATGCCCCTCTCCGAATCACATAATGATATAAGTAAATTTATGGTTTGCATTGTGCTACGTTCATAGCTATCCTTAGCTACTTGGAGCTGGTGGACCACAGGCTGTGCAGGTCTGCACTGGCCTTTGAAGCCAGACTGATCTCTCAATGCTCTTTAACACTCCCAGGGCTATGCTATGTGGGAGTGCCCCTCCCCACATACACACCTCCTACACTTTTTGACTTTGGATCCATCCATCCAGTGAATGTCTTTGCCCCATTTCCATTCCCAGCATCTTAGGACTCTTTGCAAATAAATAAATAAATAAAAAGTGAGAGCAGCTCCTCCCTGAAACTGTGTAGAACTGAAGCACCGTCCTTCCTGTGCTCTCTGCTCGTCACCTCTCAGCCATTTGTCACATTCTGCCTCTGATGACCATTATTAGTGAGGACTGTGTTGGCTGAGTCTTACATATCCAGTAAGTGCCTGCTCATTGGGCTGCCTATGCAAATACAAGGAGGATGAAATTAACACTCTTATTACTATATATCTACCATGCGCTAGGGGTTCCTGGGCCTGTAAGTGGGATAAGGTGTGAGAGAAGCGGGGTATAGATAAGGAAAGGGAGGGACAATAAGGCTGGTAGCCCAGCCATGACCCCAGCCCCAAATCTAAGCCTGGAAGGGAGCCTGGCAGTTTGCTGAAAGGCTGATTTGCAATTTTACCACAGGAACTGCTTCAGGTGGTGGTAAAATCTTGGCAGGAGATCTGATCCACAGATGCTAAAGTCCCTCTTGATGGAGAAAACCTCTCTCCATGATCAGACCTAAGGTGTCCTAGGTACTAAATGGGTAGAAGGAAGCTATCTTTTCTTTGCCTGACAAAGAATTTTCTAGTGAAGCTTAGGACCACATGTCCTTAAATTAAAGCTACACTTTGGCCAAGCACTTCCCCTAGATTCTTGTTACCATGCCACTGTTTATCTTGTAATGTTTACATTTTGCAACTATGCCTTGAACCAAGTTTTGAAAACAATATTTAGATTAAAAGAATTCAGTCATTAGGTTCCATTATTCTTTTTAATATGAGACCTATGTGCAGTGGCTGTAAGAGGCCAAGCACTGGGATGTCTGGGACAACTGTTGAGACGCCCATTGTGCTGAAGATGATGGGGGCTGGGAGGAAGGTAAGACAGTGTTTGAGACTGTGTAAGGAAAAGGTGTCACGCCGAAAGCAGTTGGAACATAAACAGACATTTAAGTTCTTAAAAAATTATTGCGTTTAATTTCTGTCCCTGTGTGTTTGTGTGTGGGCGTGTGCGTGTCACGGTGCACATGTTCTCCAGTTCTCCCCTTTTGCCACAGGCTCTGGTGATCCAACGCAACTTTTATCAGGTGTGTGTAGCCTGTGTCTTTAACTTGCCAGCTTACTGGTCCAATAAACAGAATTTTTGAACAACTGACTCTTTTATACCGATATGCTATGATGGCTAACTCAACTTGCAGCTTTGATATTTTGAAGAAAAGGAGGCGAATGAATGACCACTGGGAACACGGTCAACCTGTCCCAGTGGGTGCAGTTCCAGCAGGATACTCTTGACTCAGAATGAAAACTGAGGGAAAATGAGAAGAGGCAAGATAGGGCCTGAGGGGTCTAAGAGAGAACGAAAGGCTGGCAAACGTGAACACTTAGCTGCCACTTTCGCTACTAACTAACCACCCTGAGTTCAGTGCAGGCTAAAGCTGCATCCCAGAGAGTCGCAGCAGGTGCTTCCCAGAGCATCACACCAGGTGAGGCTATGAGCAGCAATGGGATGGGACGGTTCATATTTGGAATTGTTCCTGATGGGGCTGCTGACAATTGAAATGTGGCTAGTTGGGAGAGAGAGAGGAGAGAGAATAAGAGAGAGAAAGAGAGAGGGAGAGAGGGAGAGGGA
>LOJH01003005.1:7626-40195 GCA_001685095.1 Ellobius talpinus
CTTCCCCCCCCCACACACTTAGGCCAGGTCTCATGACCACCACTAGACATCCAGACAGAAAATGAACTGAAATGGTAGTTTTGGAGTATCCTTAGTGTGGTGTTTGGGCATTTTTACCTTACTCTGGTCTCTTTGTATATTTTTCAATTTTGTTTTTACGGTTGTATGTGTCTGGATATGCTTCATGCCCTTGGTTTTTCAGAGCCAGACATTACAGTATCCCCTCCCTTTCCCAGCTCCCCTCCACCTCCAACTCCGTGCTTCCTTTCCACCTCTCAACGGGGAAAACAAGCAAAACCGTTGTTGGCTGGCAGCTCTGGAGTCTCCTGCACTGTTAGAGCAATGGCTGCCCTTGCTGGACAGTTTCAATCCAAACCCCTTTGGACCTGGCTGAGCTTTCTGCTAAGCAGACTCTTGGCTCAACAGGCAATAACCAGCTGCCTTAAAAGGTCAGGTGAGGCCACCTCTGTCCAATCAGGTGGCCTCTGGATAGTATAGGTCGCATGGCACTCTTGGCTCCATCAGCTGCTGGGGTCTGGGCACTTAGTTTCTAGGGGCAGTGGGTGGGGCAATCTCTGTGTTGCAGAGGGAACTGTGTGTGGTCTGGGGAAAGCTACTTAAGACTACTTTGTCCCTAGTCACACACTTTAGTCACTAGAAGACAAACTCCAGTATTGTAAAGGGGCAGTTGTCTGCCCGCTCTTAAAATCTTGGCTGAGCCTAAGTCCTCCACGTGCAGTCCTGGTTGGCTTTGTTATAAGACTGTTCAAAACCAACTTTTGTAGGAAGAGGTTTACTTCATCTTACAGGTTATAACCCATCAAGGGAAACTACAAAAGAACACTGCTTACTGGCTTGTTCTTCTGGCTTGCTCAGCTCCCTTATACAGCCCAGGCTCACCTAGAGGGAGGGTACTGCCCACAATGGGTTGGGCCCCCACATACATCACTTCACAAGAAAAATGCTCCCCCTGCAGACATGGCCACAGACCAATCTGATTGGAGGTAATGTAACTGAAAAATACCCTCTTATGTCTAGAGTTTGCTTACGTTGACAAAGCGACCCTCTTTAGAAACTGCCATGGGTTTGTAAGAGAAAGAAGCCCCACACTGTAGAACCCCTGGCAGATGTTGTGTGGGGGTCAGCTTCTCTTCGAAGGGTATAGAAAGTTAGGGAACAGATCAACTCCTTGTTTACTCAAGCCAGCGACAAGAGTTTGAACGGGTCTGTCATTGCCTTGTTGGCTTACCCGTGAAGTATAGGGTGAGTTTGGAGAATTGCCATCTGGAATAAACTGGAGGTAGTTCACTCAACCCTAGCTTCTTTGAATTATGCCTATTGGATCTATTCGTTCCTGAGTGAAGTCTGGGTGTGTGGAGGCCCCAAAAGATCAAAGGTCAGAGTTGGGACTTGTTTCTACTTCAAGGTTACTGTGCTTCTACTTCAAAGGTCCCACCTAGGTGTTGAGCAGAGAGTTCTCGCCCAGGGTTACTTGTCAGCAGGTGTGGCTAATTGCCAGACCTTGTGCTCCTGGAGAGTAGATTATTCCTACCTCAAGTCTAAGGAGCCAACTCCCTGGGTGGAATCCCAAGTTGCCTTACCCCAAGGGTGTTTGTTCTGGGGCGTGACTTGTTCAGGTAACGGAGTGTTTAACTATATGAATGTAGCCCATGACTTTCAATTGGTATCTTCACTTCCTTGTATTGTGTTATAATGCAGTCTTTTGTCTTACTCCTACCTTTTGGGGTCGGGTATTTTAAGCAGTTGGAAATTAAATACGGGTGCATTTCCAGTACCCACAAAAATTCCCTACTGATACTGTCCTGTGTTTTTTCCATTTTATGATTTTCATTCACGTCTTATTCTTGTCCCCAGGCCCTTACCCTGGTGGGAGGTATTTTTGTTGAGGCTGGTCCCCGACAAGGTGGACCTAACTTCAACGTTTTCAGTTCTTCCCCAATGCTGCTGCCCTTGTTAGGGACCATACAGTTAATGAGTTCATACCCAAACCTTTTCCTCTAGTTTTACCCAATATAAATCTAGCTGCTTTCTCACAAGAATGAATGAAACTTTCTTTTAGCCTGTCACTTTTTAAGAGTTAACAGGCTGGGCGGCGGTGGTGGTGCGTGCCTTTAATCCCAGCATTTGGGAGGCAGAGGCAGGCAGATCTGAGTTCAAGGCCATCCTGGTCTACAAGAGCTAGTTCCAGGACTGGCTCCAAAGCTACAGAGAAACCCTGTCTCAAAAAATACCATAATGGCTTCCTTATTCAGTAAGTACCTTTCTCTTAAAGGCACTATAATGTAGTCACTACCTATCTCCAAACTAATTGCCAATTAGGGGATGGGCTTAGAACCCTACATGTGGCTTTGAACTGACTTTTGTCTCATGGTAGACCATACCCTGACAAATTCTGGGTTTGAAGGGGTGTATGAAAGACACACTTTAGGGTGCATGATCAGGAAGCTGGTACATTAACTGCAAGATCTGAGCAGATTCCTTTGGAGAAAAAGCCTTGTGGTCTTGGAAGTGGCAGGCACTCTTAAGTCTCACTTCATTATCCTGATACAACCCAGAAGGTCAGGACTCTTGGTGCATTCAGATCCAACTGATATCCAAAGTGCTTCCTCAAATCCTGAGCTTGCCTTCCTGTCAATATTCTTTGCAGGGGGGACTCTGGGTGAGACAGAATCCTGAATTTGGATGTCTATTCCTTACATAAGCCTGTGTGCTGATTTTAGCCAAACCAACATGGCTGGAACTTTCAGGTTCTAGGGCCACGCATGTGCGGACAAGCCCTCAGGCAAAAAAATACCTAGTCGCCCAGGGGACCTTAAAAGGCCCCGCGTGACCCACGTGTGGCATGGTTGCATAATCTATAAATGACGCAGCTATGTGAGCCCTTGAGTGCATGCATGAGCTCCCTCATCTGTATGACGTAGCCACGTCATCCCCCCTGTGTGCATGGGCCAGGCAGCCTTTACAAGCTGGAGATGCCATCTTCAGCCCTCTCTAAACACTGACTTCCCCAGGCCTGTAATAAACACTGACTTCCCCAGGCCTGTCTCCTCTAATAAACTCCTAAACCGGGTTTGTTGCTTCTCACTCGTGCCAGGTAACTTCAGCCTGCCTCTTCAGATACCGAGTTCCGTGTCTTCGTACACCCAAACCCTTACTTGGATCTCTTTTGCTCCAAGTTTAAGATCCACCTGGGCCCCGTCTAGCCAACCCTTGCTTCTTCCTCCAGTCCACCCAGTCCCACCTTGCCTTTTAATAGCAGGTTTGCAGCTTCTGACTGTTCACCTTACCTGGGGAAGCTACTTGGATGGGACAGAACCAAACCAGAGCACTAAGCCCAGAGGGGGAGGCTCTGGAATGTGGGCAGCCTTATCTTTTAAAGCCGAGTTCACCAATAACAAGTCATTAACTTATCGACTTTGAAGCATCCCTGGCGTGGGTGTGTCTATAGGACGTGAGTCCTCAGCTGTGCTGGCAGACAGCGCTGTTGATACTCTGCTAGAACTCTGGCAGCCACCTCCTACTCACTTTTCAACAACTCCACGTGGCCCCACTGGAGGCCCCATCTCAGTGACAAGCCAGGACATCTTCAGGCATTTTCCCAGCTGGCTAATCGAGTGGCATCAGTGGGAATGTTTACAGCTTGCTACCACTTAGTGAGCTTTATCGGGGCTCTTTAACATCGACCTCTCCACCCAAAGCTGATAAGGGGAGCCAAGGGGAGCCAAGGGGTTGGGAAGCCTGAGGGAGCTGGAGAAGACCAGAAAGCAAGATGCCAATCTAATCTGAAAGACATGCCTTTGCTGTTATAACTGGACCTGAGAATTGCTTCTTGGATGTGGATGGCTCATCACTCAGGCACCTCCTGTATACCAGGCTTCGGTTTGCATAGCGATGAGATGCCATTTGCCTGTGTTAACTGTTCGTATCCAGGCTTGATTCTTAGTCTAATGTCACCTCTACCTCAGGACCTTGAACAGTATTCACTACCTGCTCTGTAAACAAGGGGTGGGGTAGTGTCCTTTGAATAAGTTGATTCCACTGTCACAGGTAACTGTAAACCTACATAGTGCCATCTTCCTGACCTCAAACAGGCTTAGGTAGAGGAGGGGTCTTGTGGCCCTCCACCACAGGCAGGGGAGAGATACTCCATCACACTGAACCCTGAGTTAGTATTGCATTAAATAAAATTAACCCTGAGACGAGAAGCTGAGTTAGCAACTAGTTGACAAAAACTAATTGTAAAGCATCAGAGGATTGCTGGACAATGGTTTTGTCCTGTAAAGATTTCTTGTACTTGTTTAATAAAATGCTGATTGGCCAGTAGCCAGGCAGGAAGTATAGGTGGGCCAATGAGAACAAAATTCTGGGAAGAGATTAAGTCTGCAGTTGTCACCCAGCTTCAGAGAAGCAAGATGAGTATCCCTCACTGACAAAGGTACCAAGCCACAGTCAATAATGCGTTGATGTAAGATATGTAATAAGCCTGAGCTACTAGGCCAACCAGTTTAATGTAGACCTGTGTGCTTATTTGGGACTAAACAGCTGTGGGGCCTGGTGGGACAGAAACCTCCAACAGAAAGGCATTTTGGGAGAGACAACAGGAAGTAGCAGGGAGAAATTTTTCAGTGGTGTAGCTTGTTTCTGCGGGCAGAAGGACGGGCTTTCTTGGGAGATCCCAACAAGGAGAGGTTAGCTAGTTTGCTATTCATCCTCTGAGCTAGCAGTCTTTACCCAGCCTCTAAATCTCGAGTCTTAGAAACTTAAAGCTACCTTTAGCAGCAGAAACAGCCAGTATGCCTGCGGGAACAGAACTTCACCAGGTTGTGGCCTGGGAGGCTGGCCCGCTGCCAAACAGGTCAGTAACTGCAGAATCGCAATTGCTGACTGAAATAGATTAAGGTACAGACATTGTGACAAACACTCGGCATCCAATGTTGGAGCATGACCACATGGATAGAAGTCACACCAGCCGGCTCCGTCACAGCCACTGCCTGGGTCTCTCCATGTGAGCACTCATAGCAAGCACTTGGCTTCTATCTTTTGGGACTCCAGAAAGCAGGCTCATATTTGGAAATTGCAGGAGGGGCTTAAGTTTACCACTGACACAGGGACAAACTGAAGTCGGATCTGGCAAGATATCTAAGACCTTAGAGTTAAATAACATATTCCCCACAGTGAGAAAATAGGGACCATCACAATGCAGGGTGCCAGGACCCTATGTAGTGCTACTATAGACAGTTTGAAAATGGAAAATTTAAATGAGGGAATAAATGACATAGCTGAGATTTAATTACTATCAGTTGGTAATGTTATGCTTAAAGTGGCTTGATAGCTGTGCCAAAATGATTACTTGATAAACAAGCCTTAGAAAGACTTAATACCGATAAGATACAAGCCATAGGAGCAAGAAACTTAGTAACATAATCCTTAGACTAACTAATGAAAATGAGAGAATGGTAAGATACTGAAACAAGTCTTATTGATATAAGCTTTAGAATAGTAATGAAAATAAGAAATAACCCAGACACAGGAACTTGAACCTACTACACCCTTGCATTATAAAACTGAAGATGAGCAGCCCTTAAGGAAATTCGAACACCAACCTCAACTTATCCAGTTTCTTATACAAAAACGAGATGACAGGCGCCCCTATGGGGCTATGCAGAAGCTAATTGGAATCCTATAAAATGTTAGACTTGAGATTTAAGGAAGCAGTCACTTTGCATGGTATGCACTTACCCTTTGTGAAGCAGAATTTATCCCACAAGACTGGAAAAATTTTTAGCTACAGCAATATTGGAGAATCTGGTCCCTTAGTTATAATGGAGAATGTGGAGAAGGAGCCAAGTACCTAGAACAATGAAGTGTAGGGCTAGAGGTATGGAAATTTCCCAAGACCAGCTTCTTGGTGTGAGGGCTCTTACACTGGTTTGCAAAGACAATCTGTATTTGATTACATCTTGGTTCTACACCATGTAGCAGGTTTGACTACTTGGGACAGGGTTGAAGAATCAGAAAATGAGCCATTTAAACTATACGAGGCCCAAAAGAGGCCTTCACTGATTTTTTTCCCAAAGATTTTTCTGTAAAAAAATGTCTTCAGCTTTAAAAATGAGATCAGAGTGTTAGACAAATATTGAAACTTTGGCTTCTGAAAAAATGCTAATTCAAATGCAACATGGAGGGGCGATTAGGCCTTTGAAGGCAAGATCAGCACACAGATGAATGGATCTAAAATACAGCTGATAATGGATCACATGCTTAATGGATCAGATGCTTAATGGATCAGATGCTTAATGGTGATACTTGGATATAAGAAGTGATTTCTAAAGTTTTAAGGAAAAACAAAAGGTCGGATGTTCTAATTACAGCAAAACAAGATCATAAAGGGATTGTAGGCAAGGTGATTCAGCCAATGGGATTTTTTTTCCCACTTTTTACCCAATACCTTGACAAGAACAGGACAAAAATCTGCCTTCTGGTCCTCAAGAGCCCCCCCTAGTTAGCAACTCGGGGCTAACTTTCAGCCCTCCACAGGCCTCTGCTGGCCTTCCACATTACAAGTTCAAACTCACTAGTCCTGTTGGGAGAAGTTGACACCTGTCACATCCTGGAATAATACTTTGCAACACCAGCTCTAGTTGAGGGCACTTTGTGCTAAAATAGGCAATGAGGCCCACCAAGTGCTGATGAAATGGCCATTATTAGCTTGGAATCCTGGAGACAAGAAGTAGAATCCATGGGTCCACTTGCCACCTACTGTGTCCCAGGCTGTCTACCTGCCCAAAGCTTTACAAATGAAACCCTCAAGGTCACCCAGTGTTAGGTTAGGGTAGAGATGCTTGGACCAGGTTAAGGCTCCAACTCAGGCAGTCAACAATGCCCTGGATCAAGGAAGCTACCATCTCTTGTGGCACCTCCAATGCCTTGTCTTCAAGACCATGGTCCTGTTAGAGCTCAAATCCTGGAGGTTTGGAGGTTGTAGTTCAGTTTGTATGAATTGTTGGTACCAGGAAAGAAACTTTCTTTAATCTTGGTAGTTTCGACTGTTCTGGCAAAACTTATTGACTTGCTGAAGACTGGTCTCTTTCACTTAAGTCATGCTCGAAAGATTGTATTATCCTAGCAGACATACGCTTTGATCGATCCCTAAATCAATCCTGGGGACACCTGAAGATCAACAGACCAGAACAAAACTGTCAATGCAAATGACCTGAGCCCTTAGTGACTCAAATTATTGATCAGACCTGTGTCTTGGTTCAATATTTGATCAGTGACTTGGATATAGAGCAAGTCCATTTGGATATGCTCCAGTACAAACTTCCCTATGGAAGTGGCTCATTAATCTATGCTCTGGTGGCCATGTCAACCAACTCCACTTGCCGAGTCTGCAGGCTGATGCGATTCCAGGCTTATGAACACGGTTGCCTTTGTGGATATTGGCGTTTCTAGTAGGGGGGGATTTGAAGCTTTTGCCAACTGAACCTTCTGAGGTTTCACCAAATCTACTTCTGTTGGGAAGGGGGCCCTCTAGAAGGAGGGGTTCTGAGGCTCACCAGAAATGGTTAGCTTTAACCTCAACTTGCCACATCTTAGAATTAGCCAAGCAGAGAGCCTCAACTCAGATTTATCTTGACTTAATTGCCAGGGTGAAGACCCACCGTGAAGTGTGGGAGGAACCTTCTAGTAGCAACCCAGACATAGACATGACAGATCTGCCTCTTAACCCACTCGGTCACCTCCTGGTTGCTGAGTTGAATTGCCCTGTTGCTGCTGTTGAATTTCTGCTGACAGAACCGACATTCCCAGGCTTCCATCCAAGTTTCTGGAAAGACCAGTGGGCTCTCCAGGAATCTTCTGGATCTTTGGCATCAGTCTGGATCTTTGGCATCAGGAATCCTAAGGTACCTAGCAACTGTTCTCAGCCCCTCAAGTGAGACAGCTGTTACTACTATGCAAGGGGTGAATCCTTTAGAATTGCATCACATCAGTTCTGTTCTTGCGAGAACCCTGACTTGGATGCCTTGTAGCGTTACATTGGTAGTTAACTACCTGGGGCCTAAAACCGTGAAAGTATACTTTGTAGCAGCTCTCCTTTATGGTTGACTTGGTTCATTCTCTAGCTCACAGCTCTCTTCAATAACAGAGCCAAAAGTCAAGCATATCCGGTTTTGAAGCCTCTCTAAAAGGCAACTTCAGAGAACTGAGCCAGAAGCCACTTTAACCAAGGCTCCAGGGGGGTTAGGGTTAAGGGCTCCAGAGAAGACCCATCAATAATGCCCTCCCACAGTAGCATGGCTGTCTAAGCGTCACTCTTCGGTATTCCTGCAGCCCAACCTCATGCCTGAGAAGCACCCGACCTCTCCCTAGACTGAGATGTGATGTGAAATAAGTGACTAGAACCATAGAAACTAGGTCAAGGTCACAAAGCCTCGCACAAAGGGACAGGATATCCTGATTTCCTTTTTTGCTTCTAGAACCCAATCTAAAGTTGCACATTGCACTGCAGTCAGCACTATCAAAATGCTAATACCTGATTGGGTGGGGGTGTGGCTCTTAAATGTTAAGGGGAAGCTTGATTAGATAACAACTACCGTCTTTAGGATGAGCATGTTAATGTTGTAACAATCAAACTTCCCCTTCCAGCCCTTTTCTTGATGGCCCCCTCCCATCAGTGCCCAAGTCAATCCCATCACCATGGGTAGGAAATTCAAGAAAGTGCTTGACCCAGGGATAATGGTGCCCTTAAAGTTCTGCGGAGTCCCCCCCCCCNGTATCTATTCACAATTAGTACCCCTCTGGGGGCTGGATAAAGGTCTATTCACTTCTCGACACTATTCCCCCTACCCTCTGTCCATCAAGGCTTCAAGGCCTGACTTGATCAATACTGGTCAGATTGTGGAAGTCTTCTGCCACAGAATGGTCACGTGGACACTGTCTAGAAGACTCCACTTTACATGGCTACTTGGCTAGCCTTGTGGGAAAGGCAAGGCTTCCTCAAGTAGAGACAGACTGGATTTCATTTCGGTCTTTAGCATACCCTCTTCATTGGTTTGTCCCCTTAAGAGGAAGAAAAGTAGCCATATGCTCAAGATTCCATGTGCTTCAGACACAGGACCCAGATGCTCCCTAAACTGGGACTGATCTGAATGCCTCAACTATTACATATTCATGTAAGGACAATTAACAAAAAAGGACCATGAATTAAAAACTGCAAGTGAATAGCAATCTCTACCTGGCTGTCTTCTTGACATTAGTGTAGGAAGTTTTTTGTATTAGCTAGAAACTCTAATTTTCCTGCCAGCAAGACCTGAGAAGCAACACAAGATGATGACAGTTGTTGGAAGCAGTTCTGTGGATGAAGAACCAGGTACACAAGCCGGCACGAGAGACCAGAGTTTGCTCAGAACCTACATAAAACTGGGTGTGGCCGTGTGCTCATATAATAGCTCATCCATCAGTCAAGTGGGCACATAGTTCCTAAGCCAACTCAAAATTGAACAAAATTTTCTATGCTAATGTCCAAAAATGTCTTAACAGGCCTAATGCCTTCCTCGGAGACCTCTGACATCGCTGTTTCTAAGGGGACACAGGGAAAAGGCTGTTGCCAGGCCTTGGCAGAGAAAGTGTAGTAAAGGTGAGGAACCCAGGTTGTGGTTTAACAAAGTCTTCATGATCTAAGAATAAAATGGGGGTCAGGGCTGGAACACGAAGGACTCTCCTCTGAAGGACATGGAATGTTCCTTCCCAGTATGGTAGAGTTATGTGTGGCTCTGTTCAGGCCAGCTGTGCCTACCGGCCAAAGGCTTGTCACAACTGGACTTGCTGATAGTCTCAATGGACAGGGAGAAGGGAGAGGGTCATTAGACCCTCACCTTGAGTATCTGGTCCCTCTTACCAGCCAGTTGTATGCAACTCTATCTTAATTGCATATGGTCCCAGGGAGGGGGCTAGAGTGCAAATGGGCTGGGGGATAACTAGGGAACTTTGGAATATCCCTTAGGTTTGTCATAGGGACCTATATGGTGTAGACAACTGCCTAGTCCCTCAACCCAGGGGGAACATTTTTATCAATGGTCCACAAAGCCAATACCTTAAGACTAAGGTAACAAAATGTTCTACATTCTAAAACTAAAATGAGAGGCAGAGACTAACAACATAAGCTGAACTCTTTGAACTCCTCCTTGAACACCCTCAACCCCTCCTAACCCCTGTGCTCCCTCTGAGCTTCACCTGCTTTCAAAGTACCTAGCCTCCTAATTGGAGACTGGGCTGGGTAGGCACTTGAGGTGGTGCTGTGAGCATCAATTTTTCTGCCTTAACTTTTATAGCCACCTGTTCTTTGGGCTATCTTAGACTCTCCTAAAAAACTGAGCCCATGGTGACATTCTTAGTTGGCCACATAACTGCATGCTGACTTCTGGCTCTAGACTCAGGTCTATGGAAGTCAAGCTATTACCAGCCTGCTTGGGCCCACATAGTCATACATATATATGGAAGCCTCTCAGCTCCCTTACTCTGCCCCAGTTTTCCTAGTATAAAGCCTGCTAGTGATGGGTCAGTCATGGAGCCCGTGTTTTCTAACTCTTAACCTTACTGAGTTTGAGCGTCCATGTCATACTCTGGACTCAAGCCAGATCCCTTGCTCATCAACCACAGTACTATCTCCAGACAGGAATGCAGAACTGTGAACACAGTGGTCAGGGGTCAACAAGATAACAGCAGGAAAAGGGGGGGGTACCCTTTAGAAATGAAGATGGGGAAAATGAGACATGGCTCTGTCTTTGGGGATGGGAGCAGGCAAGAAGTCTAATAGCATAAAGCCAGAAAAATAAAGATCGTGGCTACGCAAGTGGACAAGACATCTAGCAATCAACCACTGACCTGGGGGTGGGGAAGGGGTCAGCAAAGTTGTCTGAACCTGACAAGCTCAATAGAAAAGCTCACCAATGAAAATGAGTGGTGAATCTTAGGCTGGGGACAGATGCATTGGCAACTGTCCCCAGCTTCAGCTCAATTTGGCGTTGAGGGTTGGATGTACACTTGAACTTTAATTCAGTTGCCCCAGCAAGTGACTGGAAACTGGTGGCACATGGGATGTTTCCAATATTGCCCTCTCTAGGCCAATATGGAGTCTGAGCATTCGACCTAAGGTCTTCTGAGATTACTTGTTAGACAACAAGGTTAAGCTACTTGGACCACATAACCCCAGAATTCCACGTAGACCTTCCCATTATTCCTTTAGGATTTTTGTACCAAAGTGATGTGACAATGTGGCCTCTACTTCCACAGTGGGGCCACTTCCAGAAGTCTCTTCAGTAGGGGCAGGATTTATCTATAGTCTCTACCAGCTGAACAAGAGCAGTTCAGAATGATTTCCCAACCTTAGCTCTCCAGAGAACTTACTTGGGTCTACTGGTTTGACCACATTGCAATACAGATGTGACAACCTTGGGTTGACACATGAGTGGCTCACATAGATGGGAAATATCCTCAGAAGCTAAGACTTCATGCGGGGTTAACTCATAGCAAGGCTGTATAAGGCATCCAGGCATCCTATTCTTTGCCCACACACAGACATGATTAAAATTGGTTGTCTGGTCAACGATTGTTCTAGCAAATCCTTTTGCGTGATCTCCAAGAGTCTAAAATGCTTTATGGAGTCAAACTGGGCATCTGTTTTGCTTGAGAGAAAACTGGAGGGTGTGTGTACCAGATTGGCGTAGGTCAGACCTGCAGGAGGTGGGGAATTAGAGATGGCTCAACTAAAAACCTGATTTGGGGGCTGGCGAGATGGCTCAGTGGTTAAGAGCACTGGTTGCTCTTCCAGAGGGATCCAGGTTCAATTCCCAGTACCCACATGGCAGGTCACAACTGTCTGTAACTCCACTCCCAGGGGAACTGATAGATACCCCCACACCAATGCACATGAAATAAATTGAAATAAAAAAGAAATGTAACTAAAAAACCTGATTTGAAGGGATTACAAGCGCTTTCCAATCCTAAAGAAATTCAAAACCATAGTTTATGCAAAACATAATTTTATTAAACACTTTTTCCTGAAAAGAATCAAATTGATAAATGGTTTAGAAGACACTTAAGGGGTCAAAAGACAAGTGTAGTATCTGCCTTAGTTTGGGTTACTATTGCTTATGAAACACCATGACCAAAGCAACTTGAGAAAATGTTTTGTTGTCCCTGTCCTGATTTGATATGGAAGTGTGCAGGTCAGGATCCTGGAGGGTAGGAGTTGAGGGCAGAGGCCATGGAGGGGTGCTGCTTACTGGCTTTTACTCATGGTTTGCTCAGCCTGCTTTCTTGAATTCAAGACCACCAGCCCAGAGATGGCACCACCTCTTCCCCATCAATCACTAAGACAAATGCCTCAGACTTGCCTACAATCCAATCTGATGGAGGCATTTTATCAACTGAGGCTTCCTCCTGACTCTAGTTTGCCAAGTTTACATAGAACTAACGGAGCACCACATACAAATGGACTCAGTGCTTGGGCAGAAGCTTGCCTGTTGGCCACTGGACAACACGGCTTTTTCAGATGAAGCTAACTGAATTCATCTTGGAAGCCAAGCAAAGGCCAGTGTTGGTGCTGAGACTCATGCAGCATAAACCTGTAGGTGTAACTGTCACCACTCTAGACAAGTACAAGCCAGGGTTTGTCTTTGATTCAACCTTGTAAAACAGGCTGAGGCTATTTTGTTCCTCTTGGAGTGGAGGCAACATGTCTGGACATGAGCATTCCCGAGTATGCTGCAAGAAAAAGGGGTCAACTTCCTACCCACTGAGCTAGCCAAGCAACACAGGTAAATGAGGCCAACTTTTTAAGGGGAGGCGTGCTGGCTCCTGAGTCCAGGTTGCTCCTTCAGTGTTGCCTCTGCTAATGACTTGGCTTCTGAGTGACAAACTGTCTTTCGGGACTCTGTAGCAGCTCTTAAAGTGTAGAGCCTGGGTATCTGCTTCCTTCAAACATTTTCATTGCTACCATGTGTCTGAACGTGAACAAGTTCCCCAAACTCAAAGCTTGGAAAGTCTATCCTCAGGTATGTCATGGTTTGGGACAATCCCTGTTCATCTGAAACTGGTGGCTTTGAGTTCTGTCACACAGTAAAAATGGGGTGTTGTGAGCTTCCTTACGAGGCTTGTTTTCTGATTTTAAAAACCATAGGAATCCGTACAAAGGTCATAGGATTTAAAGTCCCATGGGCCCTCCCTTACCGGTCTCATCCATTCTTTCGTCTGTTTATGCATCTCTATAAAGTCTCGGACCACCACCCTGGGCCCACTTTGGATCATGGAATGAATATTCCTCCTGCTGCAATCCTTAATGAGCATAAACAATTACCTTCCTTAGTATCCATGCATGGGACAGCTAAAGTAACATAACACCTCTGGTTAAGGAGAGGCAAGGGTTAGGTCAGCTTGTCTGTTGCTAGGCATCAGACCTTCCTCTTGAAGCTGGACCAATCCCAGGACAGCCGCCTTGCTGATGGGCAGCAGGAGCCTGCTGGCTCCAGATGTGGGTGGGGCTTGAGGAAGTGTAGGGGTTGAGGGTAGGGTGTCAACTGCCACAGCTGTGCACCATCACCCACAGAGGTTTGGGTGGTAACTGACGCTGGGTCGCTTGTCCATATAGTTTTATTGCTTTAATCCCACCAAACCAGCCAAGGCCAAGCCATAATATATTTAAGTAATGAGACATGACAGCCAGGGCCTCTTGTGGTGATTAAAACACACCTAGTTTGTGTGAGAAGGTCCCCAGAGGTGAGGGTTCTAATCCCTGAAATCGCCTGAGTGTTTGTGAATCCGTAAGGGAGCTTGGAATGCTCGGGCTGGGAACAAAGCCTGGCAGCCAATTGGAAGCCTCCGAGCTCTGGGTGTGTAAACCAGGTACCTTCAAAAGCTCAGAAGTGGGGGGGAGAGGGTTTGGGGGGACAGGATAGAAACTGGGTGGTTCTTGGTATATTCTGTCTGGTGTGAGGTGTTGGCAAATAAGGAACCGAGTATCTGGAGACTGAACACACAAATTGTCTCTACTCGAGACACTAGAGACCCTATTAACTGCACATTTTGAGACTTTTCAGACAGGAGTATTGGCATTATTTTCACCCTTCCCCACAACTGTCTCCCTCACCTCAATCTTTGTAGTTACTATTATATAGATACATAATACAGCCAGAGTCCATTTAGTGTGCTTATACAAGTGCTACGTGTTGAAGTCGGATCACTTGGGGTTGGGTAAGCTATGGTGGGGGGGTTCATGCCTGACTTATATTTATCGTGGGGGGGTGCTTGTGAGACTTCCAGCATCACCTTTTGTCAGGTAGACTGTGGTTGCTGTTTTGTGTAGGTTGTTTCTAGGCAGCCATATTGGTTCCTGTCATATCTGTTCTTAGAGTATTCCTACTCGGTTTTGAGACTTGGGTGTAGGGGTTGTATTATCGATGCATTAGAACTGGGCATCCCACAGTCCTCTGCATTTTGACAGGAGGATTTGAGAACTGCTGGCCTGTTATGGAGTTTAGGAAAGCAGTTGGTAGTAGGATCTCTAGGGCCGTGATCTCACCAGCCTCAGGTAGTTGGCTTAGGTTTAAAGGACAGGGAATGAATGCACTACTGAGAAATGGGCTTGTCCTAGGCCAGGGTCACTATTGCTGAGATGAAACCCCATGACCAAAAGCAACTTGAGGAAAAGGTTTTATTTGGCTTATGTTCCTGAAGGGAGTCAGGACAGGAACTTGGAGCAGGAACCTGGAGGCAGCAGCTGACGCAGAGGCCATGGCTGGTGCTGCTTACTGGCTATTGTTCTTCATGGCTTGCTCAGTCTGCTTATAGAACCAAGGATCCTCCAGGCCAGGTGTGGCACTACCCACAATGGGCTGGTCGCGCTCTCCCATCAATTACTAATTAAGAAAATTCTCTACAGCCTGATCGTAATTGGAGGTATTCTCAATTTGAGGCCTCCTTCCTCTAAATGACTCTAGTTTGTCAAGTTAACACAAAAGTAGCCAGCCCAAGGCCTTTAGGCCAGTTAGACAGCTATTGGTTTCTTCCCAAGACATGAGAGCCATCATTGCATCTTTGGGGCTATCCTTGCTATGTGGGTCATTGTGTTCATAGGGATCACAGCAAGCTAGGACCATGTGAACCTCTACGTGATAAAGTATAACTGGGCTTTAAAGGAAACTGCTTAAACATTCTTCCTAGCCTGGGCTACTGAAATGGAATAGACTATCCAGAGAAGCTTAAGATGTAAACAAGGGATAGTTGGATCTCTGTGGTATCAGCTTATTGACTTACTGATGCCTGGCTGATCAGCCCATATTGGGAACATGGGAAGTACAGGGCACAGGCTACAGTGGTCAAGTTTAGGACTTGCAGTATTGTGGTCTTCAACCGTTCTATCACTTTTGAAGGGATACTAGAAAGAGCAAACGGACCTGACACCTCCTATACCTTTTTGTTGAAGCAGTCAGGCTTAGGTGCCTTGGCACTCAAGAGTTCTCATGTTGGGGTTCCTTCAGTAGTCCCAATCTGAGATAGAGAGGCTGTGGGAAGTTCCTGGAGAGCCACCGGGTGTAGCACATTCTATGATAAAGATTTGAATTGCTGGTCCTACTGTTAGGAAAAGTCTGCTGCACCAATAATGGGGAAATCAACTCTGCAGCAAGAGACTAAAATTAAGGAATCCTCTTTACTGGACTGCCAGGTGCTGCCCAAATTCCAGATCAAAGGAAAAAGGCCCGCAGGCCAATCTTGATAGAGGTACTTTTCACCTGAGGATCCCTCTTCCCAAACAACTCTAGTCTTGTGTCAAGAGGACATAAACAGCCAGCACAGGTTGTAGATGGAATTTTCCTGTGCCACCAGCTGCTCCCGAGTCAGAAACTGCAAGACCACGAGAGGTGGACAATGGGGTACGATCAGACAGGACAATGCGGGAGGAGGGGGGGTGGTTGTGAACAGTTCTGGCTTGCACACTGAATGCATTTTAAAGGTGTGGGGTTTTGTCTAGAAGTCCTAAACAGTTAACCTCCAAGTGAAATGGCAAATGTGTGGTCACCTGGTCTCCATAGGCAGAAAAGTCAGTGACTAGATCAGTCTGTTACTGTCAATTTTTTTTAAAAGATTGACAATTTTCCAGACCAGGTTTTTCCTTGTCCATGTGCATAGTATCCCATTAAACCTCTGATGTGAGGGGTGAAGAAGCACCTTGGAAATCTGAAGGGTCTGTCTTGATTTCTAATACACTCCTGAAAACTTGACTCCAGGCTGCACTGACACTTGGCCATTGGCTCATGAAACTGACTACTCTAGGATCTCGGGGTTGCAGTCTTCGCTAGAAAATTTTTTCTAGATGGAAGTCTTAGTTGGCTGGCTTTGAGAACTTCTTGGAACCCTAATAGAACTGAGGGGGAAAACTGCCCTGGGAAGCCTTCCCCTCCTACCCTCAAGTTGCAGAACTTATACAGCTCAGCCCCCTACAGTCCCAGGAGTCTTGCGATCTTGGACCAAAGATGACAACAGAAGTCTGTACCGTCCCTGAATCTCCAAGCTCTTGGGTGGATTCTTGCCTTCTGAGCCTGTTCTAGAAACTGAAAATTAGTCATCCTCAGATCTCCAGGACCCGGCAATAGTCTTCATCTTTGGCTTGCCTGGACACTGGGGAGAGATGGCTCCCTGAGGGGACAGCCTAAGGGGCCCTTTTCTCTTCTCTTGAGCTTCCTGCCAGAGCAGAGTGCCATGGGGTATCAGCTGAGGCCACCAAGAGTTGACTATAAAGTAAGACTTGGAAGTATTTCTGAGCTCCGCGGTAGCTGACTGGGTCACCCTGTCCTGTGCGACTTCAATAACTACTATATATCTCGGTACCACTGGACAGTAAACTTTTTAAGACGGCTATTGCCCCATCCCACCATACACTTGCCTCCATGGTAGTAACCCATCTAGAGATAGAAATAAAAGGCAAACTAGCTAAGCAAAGGCACAGCTGTTCTCTGAACTCCCCCGGCATCTTGCATATCCTTGGGGGCAAAAAGAGAAATCGTGGCTGGGTAAGTGAGCTCTGGTCCTAACCACCCTTCCCAGGTGTGAGCACACAGGGTCCCAGCACTTCCTGTATTAGATGAGGGCCTTGGTAGAGGTCAGCCAAACTTCTCTCACATCCTGCAGCCCGCCTCTCATCACCAGAAACCTTAGATGGGCAGATGGCCGGCGCTGCCTCGAGTCTCTGTCCTGGGACCACCTTCTGCCAGGTCTGATGCTCCTGGGTGCAGGGAGGCAAGTGTTGCACATGTGTCCTCTCTGACAGCCATCTGTGGAGAAACGTATTCATTTCCAGCCTGTTGGCAAGGTACTGACAGTGTGGGGAATCGCAGCTGCTTGTGTGGACAGGGCTGCAGGGGAGAAGTGATTTCCCAGCCCCTGAGCAGCCACAGAAGGAGAAATTGAACACTTCTAATTTCCCCCCGAGGTCGGGGGCCGGGGACTAATCTCCCTGGGGACTGGGGCTGAAGAACAAGAATGCCAGGAGCTGGGTTTGCTTTTATTTTGCCTGGGGGTAGCCACATCTAACTTCGTTCTCTAAGCCAACTCTCCATTTCTCAGGCTTGAGAAAGAGAACTACTGACTCCTGAAAACCAGTTCTTGCCTGGGGATATTCACGATGGAACCCCCTCCTCCAACCTTTGTGCATGAGAGGCACACTCTACCCAAGTTCCTGACTGCCTCATGCCTCCTGAGTTTTCTCCTGCTTAAAGAGTTTTCTATGAGGAACCTTGAGTAAGGAATGAACATAACTGCTTTTAACACTGGGTCTCCTGCAAAGTGTGAGACAGTTGCAAAGATTAGAACATAGATATCACCAGCTGGGCTCATGTGTCACCTAATCTGATTTCCTGGGGCTCTTACTGGGAGTTTATGCTGTCCCTTTGGGGGGGGGTACAAAGGGTCCAGGAAAAGCTGTTGGGCCAAATGTCTGATACGCGGAACCAGGTGACCCGTGTGTGCAGGAGCAGTAAGGTGTCCAGGTAAGGCCTTGCACTTCCTAGCTTTGAGCTAGGAACATCTTTGGTTTGGTCTGAGTTCAGGCCAGGCAGAAATCAGACCCACAGATTGTAGCAGTTCAAGCCTGTTTCCTGGAAAATGCTTCTCTGCCCTAACTTGACTCCCCTACACTAATATCTTGTAGCCAAGAAACCCATTGCTCCCATTGACACCTGCTTTCTCCAGTCCTGCCCTCCCTTGATGACAGGACTTTGAGAGTGGCATGCCCCAATTGCCATATTTAGAGAATTCACACGGGAAGGGATGAACTTCTGGAGACAGAGGTTTGGGTTGTGCTCCACTGTCCTGTGTGGTTAAGTCAAACTACTGAGTTTGGGTGGCCTTGGGAACGGTAGGCAGTGGTTCTCCTAAAATCTCAGTTTTACCTGCTGGGGCATACTTGGGAGATGTATCAGTTTCTCAGATTTTCTAAGACTTAGGTCCAGGTATGCTCACATTTTCTCACCTAACATTCAGCTCCTAAAACGAAAAGACCAAAGTTCCAGACTGTCATTCTGAGCATTGCCATGCTGAACCATGAACGCTTGAAGGCTAAGGGTTTTTTCTTCTGTCCTTTGTGATGAACTCAGAACTGCAAATATTTCTTCCATGATAGCAGGAAGAGCGCTAACCCGGAGGCACACAAGCCTCTGCCGAGCCAGGCAGGCAGCATCTGGTGCACTTGATAGTCTGAAGCCCCGCTGACTCGGGTATGTTGGATAATATCCCCAAACCTAGAGTACTAGACTGATAAACCCAAACCTGGAGGGCGGGTCTGTCTGGGGCGGGCATGTTCCATGAGCCTTGTGGGAGGCGTTCATTCTGAAGTCACCTCACATATCAAAGTTGCTGTTCCAGTCATTGGATTTTGGCTAGTTAAGGTGTGAGGGATAAACCAATACTTCATTAGTTCAAGCAGGATGGAAGTTCAGATCTGTGTTCTGATGCCCCACTTGCCAGGACTTCAGGGACGTACAGCTGCAAAACAGCTCATCTGACTGATCATGCCTATCCAACTGAATATATGAAGGGGGGGAACCATGGTGGTCCTTGACACAACAGCTTTATAGTTCCCCAAACAGTACCCCATGGCCTGTGAGGCTTGTGGTCCAGGCTTGGGCAAGTCCTGTCTTCCTGATCTTTCATATCTGGAAAACGGACCATTATCCTCAACTGTGGCAGTTGTCCTTAGCACACAGCTACCACCCCCAACCTTACAGGGATTTGAGGATGCTGGCATGTGTACCCCACTTCCCACACCCAAATGAAAGCCCCCTTCCCAGGAAGAAGAATCTTCAGAAGAAACAAGAGTCCTCTGCAGACATCTGGCCCTGATTTAAGAAGGCTTTGAGAGATGGATGCCTTGCAGAGAACAACGCTTTTGTCAGAGGCCGCCAGCATCGCAGGGACACTTAACCGCTAAGTACAAACAGCTGTCCCCCATCTGCAGGATCCATTTTCAACTGTATACAGTAGACCCTCCTGATAATGAACTTGGGTCCAGCAAGGCACAGTTCATTCCGCGTGCAGAGAGAAGGGCGCTGCTGGCGTAGCAAGGTGCAAATGAGACGGGAGATAGAAGTCGGAGGCTGTCCCTTGGTATCTCCAGACTCTGCATCTCAGCTTAACCTTGGGCAATGTGAGCCCCACCCAGGCTGCTTGGCTCCGGAGATTTCCTTGGTCTCTAACAGAACAAGAGCTGCATGAAGAATGCCGCGACAGATGTGCGAACTGTAGCGTCTCCTGCTCCCTTCCTGGCCTGGGAAAGGCTTCAGAAGTTTGGCAGTCACCTCATCTGCTGGAAGAGCCTGCCTGGTTCATCTAGGTGTTGGGTGCCTGTCCTCTTGATCCCAGTAAGAGAAAGTGCTTTGAGTGTCACTTCTCGGGTGACCCCACAGCTGACTGGGTTGCCTGAAGGTTAAAGAGGGAGACATAAGGATGACAACCTGGGGTACTTGCTGATCCATCTTGAGCAACATGTTCTTCTCTAAGAGCACAGAGGAAGGACCCTGCTGCAAATGAAGGAGCCGGGGGGGGGCAGGAGGAGTGGTTGTCCCTGTGGGCAATTAGGCCTGAGTCAACGTTTAGCAGGTTTCAAGCCACACAAAATTCCAGCATGGAGAACAAGTGGACACATAGCTTCTTAGTTAGGGGTGGGGGGACTATTTGCAATTGCTATAGATGATAGAGGGAAAACTGGTTTTCTCCAATGAAGTTTGACACTAGGTATATCAACCGCACTCCAAGGCAGGTGTCCCATGCTTGGGGAGTCGTTGTCCAATACAAAACCGATTCTGTGTGTGCTTTGTGTGTTTGGTCCTTTTGGATTCATTGTGTCTGAAGAACATGAAATTGGGGTGGATAAGGGGAGGTATGGAGTCTTGGATAAAAGCTATGAGTGGAAAGAATAGAATCAATATATTATGAAAAAAATCAATAGAATCCTGTTGAGCCAGGTGTGGTGCAGGTCTTGATAAGAGCACTTGGACTCAATATCCTGCCTTCCTCCCAAGGGCAGCCTGGTCTACATATTGAGTTTTAGGCCAGTAAGGACTACATTGTGTGGAGTCCTGTCTCAAAACATTTTTAGCTTTTAAAATGAACTGGATGCGATGGCTCCCACCTTGAACCCTAGCACATAGGAAGGCTAAGCCAGGAGAATCATGGGTTCAAGGCATAAGAGCCTGCCTCTAAACATTGGATTACCAAATATTTTAGATTATTTGAGCCATTTAAAGGTTCTTCCTCAAAGCTGGGTGTGGTGGCTCACACCTTGAATCCCAGCACTCAGATACAGGTGGATTTGAGTTTGAGGCTAGCCTGGTCTACAGTGCAAGTTCTAGGACAGCCAGAGCTATAGAGTAAACCCTGTCTCAAACCAAAAACAAGTAAAGGACCTTCCTTGCATCCATTAACATCTTTGTTACACACTGGTCCCTAATAAGCCTTACTGATGCTGGAGGTGGCCTGACTGGAGTAGAAAATATAGCCCGGAACCAGACAGCTCAGTGGAAATCCTGTCTAAACACTGAACACTGACACTTTGAGAGGACTGTTGAAGCAACTTTGCCAACTTCCTCAGTTTTTTTAGCTTGGTCCAGTTAGTCTTCAGCACTGAGCTAAGTAGGCAAAACCCTTCCCAACAGGTAAAGTAGGCAAAGAATCACCTTGCCCTGGCATTGTAAACCAAAATAAACGTTTCTGTACAGAAAATTCAGGGGTGCTCTTGAAAAGGGACCTCCTGGCCCTTGAGGCAGTCACAAGGTGTGGCCTGTGGGTATAACTCTAGTATCTGCGCACGGGAAACATCTTGCCATAGCCCCACCTATAACCTGTCACAAGAATGTTTCGATACTTGGCAAATGTAGTGTTTAGCTATGCTATGAGCCATTCCTCACTGGGTAAACCCATCCTACGTTAGTTTTAAATACATCACATCACTGACCCTTACATCCAACCAGCTGAGAACGCTTCTGGCTCTGAATCTAGCATCACCTCTGAGCTTGGTCTTCCGTCCTTGCTCTCTGGAGAGTCATATGTGGGGAAGGGCTATTGCTTCTCTGCCTCAGCACAGCAAGCTTGATTTGAGCGAGTTCCCACTGTGGTGCCCGTGTGCCTCAAACCGCCCAAGAGTGGGGATTGCTCTAGGTAAACCTGCTCTGGAGCTAATGCTGGCCTTCAAGATTTAGGGTGTGACGGCTTCTAGAAGGCTCCATTGCATTCTGTTAGTGGAATGTGTTTTTCACAGGGCATCCAGCTGACTTTTGGAACCTTGGGTGTTGACAATAGGCATCTAGGAAATATTTTATAGAGATGCTACCAACTTGTCTAATCCTACTGGAGTGCTTCACAGAAATTGGATATCTTTGGTCCAACTCATAAAATGAGCTTACAATAACAAGGGTTATAAAGTGTGGGTTTTGTCGTGATCTGGTGCCAGTCTGGACCATAATTCTCCGGACCAGAGGGGGAGGTGTGGGATTAAAGACACACCTCGCATGGCTTTATCGGGAGGGAGATTTTTCAGTGATTCTCATGAAGTCCTGAGTTCACATCCTGAAAATTCCTCTGCCTTATATACCAAAACATAACTGAGGGGGAAATTAGCACTCTTTTTCCTAAATTACCAGGTGAATGGTTGTGGTCACATCCACACATCTACCTGTGCCTGCTCTGTAACCAGCTCTGTAATGTAGGTCGAATTACCATCTCCATCCCAGGTGTCCTCCAAATTACAAAAAGAGCAAAACATTAACATATCCTGACCCTTTGTTAGGGAGATGACCGCCTCCTGTGTGGCAGATGCAAACTATGGCCTTGAAAGTCTGGCCCCCATTCAGTGTAAAAATATAGACCTCTACAGGGTTTGCTTTCTTAGGGGTCAAACCAAGCATGGGGTTGTTGCAGATCTGTGTGCCTTTGATCATAGTTGGTGAGAATGTTTGTCCCACTCCTGTTTCTGGAATCTTCTGGACGATGAGATTTTAGAGTCTGCTTTTGGAGGGGGCACAGAGTTCTTGACCTTGGCACTTCATTGTGTTTCTAATGCTGGGATCTCTCTATTAACACTTACAGCAGGGACAGTAGCCCACAAACTCTGGATCTGGCCACTGATCCTAGATTTTTGACCTGGAAATGGCCTATTATGTCTCAGATATCCAAACTTAACTAGACACTTAAGTTTCCCCAAGTCTGATTAGCTTGACCAGACCTAAACCTTCCCCCCAGTTACTCCTCCAAATGGAATAAAGTCCTAAACTGAGTTCAGGGGGAGGCCACTTGGAAGGGGACTGCCAGCCACTGTCTTGCTCTTCACCTGGTGGCTTGGCATCACCAAGGTAGAGCCTTCATGCCATGGGCCAATTAGCCTTTAGGATGAGATGGAGCATCAGAACAAAGCTAGTCTCGACTGCTCAGCATAAGGGAACCAACGAGATTCCCCAGCATCTGGCGTTAATGAGTCTTCAGACTCCATCCAAGGCGTCCCTCCCTTGCCTCAACTCCCCATGAAGATGATTATCCCATGTCTGCCACTTTAAGGATGGAAGCAGAGACACTCAGATCCTCTAATGAGAGCTGGCAGTGGCTCCAGTTTCTGCCTTTGGGACAGGCAGGGCCTGAGGAGCTGGTCATCTCCAGAGCCTCTGCTCCCTGACCCAGGAGGACAGAAGTCTGTCTCCCTGCTGCTTCGCATGGCAGAGGGGACCCGTCCCAAAGAACAAAGGGGGGAGCAGGGTGTGTTTTGCATCAATGGAGAAAGGAAGGATTAAAGTCAAACACCTCTAATGAGCCACAGGGGGTCCAGGGATCCCAGAGCTTGGCCCCTGAGGATTGATCCGAAGGGACAGGTCCCTGACTCCAGACAGACTCCCTGCTTGCTCTCTGGCCTAGGAGCTTGAGTCAGTCATACACAGGAGCCTCTCTTGCTCCCTGAGCATCCTTCCTCATTCCGGGGACTCCATAACTGCTCCAAGGTCTGACTTCCCCCAATGAGCAGCAATGCTCCCCCATCCTCATGTCTCCTTTGCCCAAATATGAGCTTGCTACAGAAGGCCCTGATTTGCCTTAAATCTCTCTCGCCCATCTTTTTCACCCACTCCGTCTGAACTATTCCTGAAGCTTGACTTCATCTGTGGTCTCATCTCTCTCCCCACCCTAGGCATGTAACTAGAAGTCAGAAAGCCCTTCTATGTGTCTTTATCTATGTCCTGGCAATGCTTGAGCATGCATGGGCAGCCCGTTTCTGGCAATTCTCCAGTTCCTATCCTGGGCAGTCTTAGATGCTTAAGTTATAAAGAAGGCAGCTCAAGACAAGTGTTTCATACTTGTAATTCTGTTATTTCTCTTGCTGACCAAACCTTTGCTAATGCCTGGAACACAGCCCTCGCAATCCCTATCTGCCTCTTGACATCTGAAATAGTTCCCTCCTTTGAACTGAGGTTTCCTTCCAGATAGACAAAGTTGACTGTCTGCTTGAGGTTCTGATTCTTTATACAGTGTTAAAATTCTTGTGTGCCCTTCCCACATTTCTCAGTCTTCTCGATGTTTACTTTCACACCGAGGTTTTCACTAACTTCTACCCCTCCATTTACCAGCTCGTTTGGACTTCAGCAAGTAGTGCTTGTGTCATGGATGAAATGCAAGTTACTTGCATAGCACCCCTATCTACATGCCTCTTAAATCCTCCAGGGCTATTACAATTAATTCCAATAATATCTTGGTCTTAAAGAGCAGTGGTGAGAGGATGCATCCCTGCAACACTTCCTGTGATTGTCTTAAACTGATCAACTTAGTTCTCCAGACTTTGACTGATCCAAAGGTATCTTTATAGGCAGAGTTCCATGAAATGGAAGCACTCAGTCGTAATTCCCATACACAAGGAGGACAGGCAGGACAGCTCAAACTACAGGGGCATTAGTTTGAGCCGTAGAAGCAAGATCTCCCTTATCCTGCAAAGGATCAAGGGCAGAACAGGAAATCTAGCAGAGGCCCAGTGCGGATTCAGAGCTAACAAGCACATAATTGATCAGATCTCCACTTTGAGGCAACTGGCAGAAAAATACGAAGAATTTGGAAAAGACTTACGTCTGTTACATTGACTTCAGGAAGGCATTTGATAGCATTTGAAGGAAAGGAGGACTTCAGGAAACAATGAGAATTCTACAAGTACCCAAAGAATCATAATACTAGAAAATGCCTATAAAGAATTCTTTGCCCTTAATCAAAGTCGTCTATGTATTATCTTAGCACCACAGAAATCCATTTGACGCCTGAACTTCAGTGAGCAAGAACTGAGTTGCTCATTCAGAACCATACTCCCTTCATGATTGTTTTTCCCCCTAATCCCCATCACCCTTGTTTAGAGGAACATCAAGCAACTTGTCCTGCCTAGTTAGCAAATTTTGGTTGCGTGGACCTGAAATCTCAAAACTGACAAGGCTTGCCAGATTTTGCTTACAAATCCTTTCTTGGCATATAGGAGAGTTTCAACGTCTCCGGGAAAAGTAGCTGAGAGGTACCGAATTTTAGGCCAAGTTTACTCCCTGGGGGCAACATGTAGATGGCACTCCCACCCACATCCTATCTTTGGGTTCGGGGGCACTGCAAACAGGCTCTTTCAACATGGCTTGAGGATCTGTTGGGTCTTCTATGGCCACCTTGGATGGTGGGGCAGAGGGCTTGTATAAAGGAGACAACTGGTCATTTGACAAGGACTGCCTGAGCTGAGTCTCCATCAGTAAGACAGGCTTTGAAACTCGGCATTACAAGCATCGATTTTTGTGGTGTTCAACAATTCAGGCGATTACTTGGGCCAGTTGATGGAAAGACATATATCAGAACTGAGGAGGTGATCATACAGCAATTGTGCAAACTTGAGGACTGTCATCTGGGGTCTTGCTAAAGTTTCCTCATTCAGTTGTCACTTAAGGATTTGGTGGGCCTTCTGAACATTTTGGGGAGCAAGAATAGGAGGCTCTAAGCATAACTTATCCATGGCTTGGGCTTAAACAGGGCCAGACCTGGTAGAGATGGACCATGTTCTTTCCAGTAGGTCTGAGTTGCTACTGCCATGGCTTATAGCACAGCCAGTGGTCACCACCAAAGCATCATATTTTGCCAATAATTCTGTGCAATGATTAATCCCATCTGGGGACCATGAGAAGCTTACAGACTTCATATGATGGCTCAGGGTGGACAAAACATCCAGAATTTCTTGCTGCCCCATTCTCTTGACTGAGCTAGTTAGAAATGTGATTTGCTCACTCATCTCAATGCCATTGGTCAAGAGACCAGGAAAGGCCACATGGTTCTGTCTAAGCTCTCTGAATACATTGGGATACTTGTTGACTCTTTCTGATCTCATCAGGAAGGGGAAACAAGGTCAAAAATGTCATTGAGCTGTCTGCTGTGGGACAGTGGTCTTATACCCTGTAAAGTTTTTGTCAATTGTACTGGTTTAGCAAAATGCTGATTGGCCAGTAGACAGGAAGGAAGTATAGATTGTGTGACCAGAACAGGGGAATTCTGGGAAGAGGAAAGGCTCAGTCTGCAGTTGTCACCCAGACACAGAGGAAGCAAGATGAGAATGCCTCACTTGCTGGCCACATAGCCAGCAAAGTTATGGGTTACTGTAAGGTGTAAGAATTAAAGCCTGAGCCTACTAGTCCAACCAGTTTATAATTTAGACTCTGTGTTTCTTTGGTTCTAAAACTGGCTGCAGGACCAGGTGGGACAGAAACCTCTATTAACAACCATCCTGTCATCAACTGCTTGGAGATTACTCCTGATTGAGGCCATCAGCCATGGTTGACCTCCAGTAGGCAACAGGGCCCATCTTCTCAGTTGGGGTCTTATCACAGAGTCCAAAAATAATAATAGGTTGGGGAATATACTTCTCAATTTTTGTTCTTAACCCTCAGACCCTCCCTGCTTTCTCTCTAGCTGGATGAGGTTGGGACAGCATTTTTCTGCCTGTCTTGGTTTAATAGGCACCAATGAGTAGTTCAGACTTGGCACTTAAGCACCTAGCTTTGGACAAATTTGCCTCATGTAAGAAATTAGAATTGAGTTGAACCTTGGGCTAAATGTTGATCTTGTGAGTGGCATCTATGAGCCCATCCCTTCAAGCCATGGTGAATCATTGAGAGCTTGGATGCTACCTTGCCTGTTCAGAATGAAGTTGCCTAGTGCCGCCAGGATGGAGCAGACATTCTACATTGACATCCTGACCCTGCCTGACATATATTTCCTGGCTCTGTACTGTGCTGAATCACTAGTGATTTGGATGGTAACTGTCCCTTTGCTCATCTATAGACAGTTATCTTTACCTGTAATAAACCAGTGAGTGAATGGGGCAAAACTCCTCGTGGAGAGACCCATGAACTGTCGGTCCTTTTGTAGCTATAACATTGGGTGCCTATCGCTGTGATCACTGCGTCTTGCCTAGTTACTTTAACCTCAGAGCCACTTTGAGTCTTGAATGGACTGGTTAGGAAGGGATGGCACTTCCCAACATGGCTTGAGCTGACATTCAGAAAGTGATCATAGACTCTGGATCCTTAATGTGGCAATATAGTAAAAATGTCCATTCAAAACTCAGTGGACCATTGATACCTATTCAGGATTTTAAGGGGCAACTACTTGGAGTTTTGAAAAGTCTGATTCATAGGGGCTCCAGATATTGGTGTTCCCCATACGCCATGGCTTGCTCACTGACAAAGCAGCACATTTGCTACTTGGCGCCATGCCTGCTGAGAGGGCTTTAAGTCTGACAGAACACTCATTACCTTTTTGAGGGGCTGTTGACTTAGCCAATGTTGAGCTGTTTAGAATCAGACTTACCTCCTGGGTTGTGTGGGTGGATGGGTAAGGAACCTCTATGGTAAAAATAGGCCTTCTGAATTGCTGGGTTCTTTTAAGCAAGAATAGACTGCTTGGGGGAGGGGAGTGTATCTGGATACTGAGATGCAGTGCAGTATGTCATAGAGGAAGGATGGTACCTGCTGAGTGTATGGGGTGGTGAAACTGGTTATGTGTGCAAGCATGTAACTTATCTGCTTGTGAACAGATGAAGTCTGGCTCAAAGTAGTAACTAGGTGGTACTTAGAACACTTTGACCTTCTGGTGAGGCTGCTAGAAGGATCTCCATTTTCTAAAACCTAGATCTCTGGATTCAATTTCTATATATCATTACAGTATTACTATAGAAAAGACCAATTACAAGTGCTTCTCCCTCAGTCTTTCAGGGTCCAGTCAAGCTCCTGAGATGAAGCCTACTGACTTAGACTTGTTCTCTGGGGACAGCCTCTTGGGCCTTGAGTTTCAGCCCTAGAATAAGGCCTGCTTACTCCCTCTGCCCTGGATACTGTTCAGTGATGGGCACAGAGGCCTCTGAGACACAAATATAGCTACAACTGAGTGCTGAGCTACAATACACAAGGCATTGAGCAGCTAACTCAATAGGCTTAAAACTAGACTGAAGAAGCAGGAGGTAGGAATAGGGGTCCACACCTTTGGCCCAACATTGTTTCCTGGGCCAAAGTAGACCAGTAGTATTACTGGGAACACAGAAAGGGACTCAGATAATGGTGTCTATGGGACTTGATGAATATTAAGTCTCAAGGGGCCAATGTGTTCAGAATTCAGCTGTGCATTCCCTCCCAGTGAGGATAGAAACCCAAATCTAAAATATCCCTAGCTTCTAAAGTCTCCCAACAGATGACTAAAGCCTCCAATTCCAGTAACCCAGATCTAACGTAGCAAACCATAGCTGCTCCTGGCCAACTGGTCAGGCCCTGTCCTTTTCTGTGCTTATAACCGTGACAGTGAAGTCGCTGGCATTGGCAGCCTTTACACGGAATACACAGTGAAATGCCTTTAGGCTGCCGTTAGACTGCATCTCAATCCAGGTGTGGTGAGACCCAAAGTCTGTTACTGTCTCCTGGCCATGCAGTGAAATGGGAAAAAAGATCCTAGAAAAACGGACACTAAGTGGGAAAAGGTTAGAAAATGCTCATAAAATGAAAGAATTTGTAGTCCCTTAACCTCAAGCATTGTCCCACTCCACCCCAGTGTCTGGTGGTGGGTATCAAGGTGTTTGAGACTCTACAGTAAGAACTTTCAAGATGTGGGTAAAGTAAGAAATGAAATGCCAAAGGAAAACAGGAAGGGGGAGGGGATGCTTCATTCTGATGTTGATCTTACTGTCTAGCCCTATCCCCAACACAGGGGTACATCCTCAATTGAGGGAAGCGGGGAGAGATGGGTTTCAACATGTCTAAAGCCTTCTACATTATCTGATAATTGTTCAGTGATTGAGATCGGATGTGTAGGATTTGGGTATAGAGGGTAAGCTATCTTAGATGCATTTGACAGCCTCGGCCAGTCTGGTAAGGCATTCTGAAGATGGGTGACGTGAGTTCAGACGCAAGAGCATGAAGGGGGGGAGCTGTGTCCTGTTCTGGTGCATGTTAAAATGGGCATGGCCTGATTGCCTGCCAAGAACTGTCCTGCAGCGATTAATGAAGGATCAGATTGACAACTGAGCTCGGTGATGTGATAACACCATCTCTGGGGTTGCTTTACCCCTGCAGTTTACTTTAACTCAGATCTTGAGGGGCTGTGAAACTGCTCCCCCTCCTACCTGCAGCCTAACACTGGAGGTGGTAGCATGTTTATGGGATGGGGTGCCTGATCCTAAACTATCCAAGTCTGTGGGGCAATATTGTGCAGGCCACGTATTTCTGCATTGTATCAGCAGCCAGGCTCTCAAGCCACAATGGCAGCAGAGGTGCTAAAAGCATCTTCAGACTGGCTGTGTCTCCTGAGCTCAGGGTTTGCTTGATGTGCTGTTCATTCTTTGTAATTGTGGAGATGGCCTGGGAAGAGGTGTCAATTCCAAGCTAGCGACAGCTGTGGATGTGACTTTAGTCCTGCTACCCCTGAAACAGAATGCTAGTGAACTTCCCTCTCAGTTTACCTGAGATAAAGGATGTTTGGAGAATAAACGCTGGTTGATATTCAGGATTTGAATGACCCCTGAGACTCCCTTCCAATATTGCTGATCTGTGTAAACTGTGTCTCAATTATTTCCGTGCCTCCACGCTGGTCCAAAGAGTGTTTATGTTGGATTGGACCCCTGACACAGGTTTTCAAAGTGCCCCCAAATAAACGGTTGTTACCCTCACCTGAGTGTTTTTGTACCATCTGGTGTTTTGGATTACTAGTGCGAGCCCCCTAATTGTCTATATATGTGCTACGGAGATAAGTCACCACTCACAATGTTGAATATTGTCTATGAATTGAGTTGTCCAGGTTGGGTATCTAAGAGGTTGACCAAGACTTTGGCAGGCCCGAGATTTAGCTGTGTTTGAACTTACGGATTTGTCCAAAGCCAGGTTAAGGCAGGGGACTGAGCCAGGAAAGAGACTGATCGTTAATTGTGGAATGAGCATCTGATGGTCGGGTCAGTCTCTCTTGGACCTGAAGATGGAAGTGTTTTTTGCCTCATAGGCTCTGGGCTCGTGATGCTCTTCCTGGGTGGAGAGATGCGCATAGTGGCAGGAGCCAGATAAGCACAAGTATAGTCACCTACCCTCATAATGGAAGTACAGCTTTCTGCCATGGCCAGAAGGCATCTCCAGTTATAATGGTTAAATTCCTTTTTTTTTTTTTTGGTGATCCTCTTATCTGTGGTTGAAGCTCTGGCAATGGGAAGCTGCAACTGACTTCTTCACCCAGCCTGTAGCTCCTTCCTGTCTTTTGACAGGGTGACTGTGATAGCTCCCAAGGAGGCTGTCATTTATATTGCCCAAAACTAAGATCACTCAATACCAGTGTTAAGTGAGCTCTGTTCCTGCAGGGAACTTCAACACTCCCCACATCCTATGTGTTGGGAAACCCGGTGTCTCCAGAGACAGGTCTGAGTCAGTCTGGTCCAAATTTCTCAAAAGAACCAGGACTTGGAATAGCAGAGAAGCCTTTCTTGGGTTCTCTTTGAAGGAAGCCATCTGGACCATGAGATAGTCAAGTATCCAGTGGACTTTGGTATCCCCACAGTGGAGAGCTCACAAAGAGGAACCTAGAAGTTAGCAGCCATTCAAGGCTCCTTTCTGGGTGCCCATCACATTGCTGCCCAGTCTATTTGGTCAAGGCGTTGACCTTGATGAAAGCATATGGTTCACGCAGAGAAGAGGCCCTCACAGATGGATCCTGCAGATATGAAGCTGTTGAGCATCAATTGTTCCTAATATCTCTTCTACAAAGCTGCTCCTCAACTTTGTCTCACCCCCCTGAGCATCCTGTTTCTGTCCTCCCTTGCCATCCTCACAGGAACCACCTGAGGGGATCATACCTCATGTTCAGGTTACAGCCCTTAAAGCAACTTAATCCTTTATTGCCTGTGGCTACTGCTGTTGTCCCTAATACATTGCTCCTGCTTCTGTCCTTACAGTGACCCAGCAAGGTGATGTAGGAAGATACTGTGGAGGTTACTGCCAAGCTTTTTTTGTTCATATCTAAATATGCTTCTCACAAGGCAACCAGACCACTGCTTATGATCACAGAAATGACCCAGATATATAACCCAAGAGGTGTCTACCCTGTGCTGACGTCATCCAATGTGCAGGCTCAGAAATGGGGCTCTCTGCCTCAATGTCCTAGTAGCCTTTCTGCAGCTTTAATAAAACATGGATGAAATCGAAGCAGGAGAATAAAGGGTTTATCCAACTTACAATTCTAGGTCGCAGCCCAACGTGGTGGTGGTGGGTGGTGGGGAATCAAGGCAGGTCTGCTTGTTCTTCCAAACAGTTCTACTCTCTAAACAGGGAACTCATTTTACAGCTAAGAAAGTTCAATGGGAACAGCAGGAACAGTGGAAAGATGCCTTCTGGCTGGCTCACAGACCAGCTTTATATGCTTCTAGCTTTCATACATAGTCCAGGATCACTCACCTAAGGGGATAGTCCAGTGACCCAACATCAACAAAATCAGCAGTTGATAGTCTAGAAACTTTCTCACTGGTCAAATTTGATCTGGGCAAATTAGGGTTCTCCTGTGATTGTAAGTTGTGCCAAGTTGACATTTAAAAGCTAACCCAGTTACTCTTAAAACTTAAGGACCTAGGTTGTGGGGTTTTTTGCAAAAATTTTGGGGGGGTCAACTGAGAAGGCTCACTTGAAACTGAGCAGCTAGTGAAGAAACTGCAGCTCCCTGAATAAAGAGGTGACATGACCAGAACCCCAAATGTCTTGCCCTTGTTCACTTTTGCCTGCAACTGTAGTTGCACCCACTGTTCCTAACCACATGGGCCCTGTTCCATTGACAGATTTCACTGGGCAGTGGTTTTAGGGCCCCCTAAGCTCTTCAGGTCACGCTAGGTCAGGTCTAGAGCCATATAACTGCTGGAGAGAGAGGGGGAATTACCCATCATGTTTAGCTGGGAAATGGTGGAGCATGCATTTAAACCCAGCACTTGGGAGGCAGAGGCAGATCTGAGTTTGAGATCAGCCTGGTCTACAGAATTCCAAGATGGTCAAAGCCTACCTTCCAAACCCTCTCTCCTTCACCACCTAATGGGGAATTCTCCATTTGGTCCTGAGTTGAAGAATAACTTGGGCCAGCCTGGGACTTTATGGGGATCATTCCTGGAGAGAATGGGCAAGGCCTCCCCACTTCTAGGGCATCTCTGTGAGCCCCAGAGTAGTTCTGTTACTCCTCCCATTTGCCTGTAGAATCTGCACAAACTTGATGGGTATGTCATGACTTGGAACTCCCGTGGCTGGTGTCAGTGCCATAGGTAGTATAAAACTGCTGGTCACCCTTGGGTTTCCCAAGCTGCTGTAGTCTTGACTCTTCTGTGTGACTGGCAGGTTTGACACCAGCTCTTCATGGTACAACACCCTTAGAATTCCCCAAGCTGATGTAAAGTCCCCACAGGAAAGGACCTCAGTCTCTGCAGTGAAGTAGGTACATGCACAGATGTGAGTGGGAG
>LOJH01003006.1:0-11108 GCA_001685095.1 Ellobius talpinus
CCCTCTCCCTCTCCTCTCTCTCTGTAATAACCTATCTTGCAAGGTAAAAAGAGTGGTTTACAATCATCATTTATTCCCCTCTTGCCTCCTCAGATCTGTATCTCCCCTACCATCCATTTGCAGCCAGCTCTGCACTCAGGTCTTTGGCAACCTAGTCAGCAGAGGACCAAGTGCAAGTCCTCTGGACTGTGGTACAATCGCATAAACAGAAGTATTTAGTGCTTCTGATGTGGCACACGTGTTTACAGTATTCAGTTGGTGGTAGCTTCTAGATTTAGCCTGTTTGGCTTAATTTTTTTGATACCAGCTCTCATTAGCCCATCAGATTACAGTCCCAGATATAATTTTAATTGCCCATGAATTTCCTACACTGCTGAATAAGCTGCTGCCTTCTGCCAGTGGGTCTTGGGTGTGTCTATGTAGTTCTCTTCTCCTTCACATTGATTTGTCTCTGATGATACATTAGCAGAGGGCAGAGCTCTCTGTGTGCTGCATCAGTCCTTTCAGCAGAGTAGAAATCGTGACGCACATACTGTTCTAAAGGTTTGATTTCCAGTAATACTGTTAGTAGTCAGGAGTAGGTCAGGAATGAGTAGCAAAGACTGAGAAATTAAACAAAATTCCTGTCTCTGATTTTGCTTTCTTTTCAAACCTAAGGGAAAGGGATGAAGAAAATCCAGAAATGTCTTCATCCAAATCGTCAAGAATGGAACTGTCTTGTTCTCTTTTAGAACAAACGCAACCTGTTGCCCTCTCACTGTGGAAAAGCAAGGAGCATCCTTCTCAGAGTGAGCTTGTGGACAAGGAAGCAGGTAGCTCACTTGTGGGTGACAGAGACATGAAACCCAATGGGACGAGTCCTGCCACTAAATCATTTTCCACAGAATATCTTAGACCAATCAAAAGGAAAGAAGTTGATTCGGCCATAGAAGAGGAAGTATTGGAAGAGCTACTCAAGAGTGCAAAGCTGGGGCTGGAAGTTCAAGTGAAAGTTGAGAAACCAGAGGCAGACGTCATTGTCAGAAAAAAGCCAAGGATGGATGTAGGAAGGAGTAGTCACCTTAGTGGTGACACGGTGCCAGAAAGCAGCAGAGTGAGTGTAAGTAACAGTTTGTTTTATGGGACAGGATCTCGTGTACCCAGGCTGGTCTCAGATTTGATGCATAGCCTTTGCTTCTTTCCCTTAAATTCTGTTCCTCGTTGATCCACTGCACACAGTGAGTGCAGACCTACAGAAAAGTAGTTCTAGTTTAAGTCACAGAAGTCTGTGCTCTCTGCCTTTCCTTCATGTCCTCAATACCTACTTTTGTTATACACTCGTTCAAAGCTCTAGTCACTCACATCATTAGAATCCAGACAGGAACAGACAAGAATTGAGCCCCATGTACCCATGGATACCACTAGTATTTTGTAAAACAGCCAAAGCCTTTCATTTAATATTTAAGGGTTTATGATAACAATACTAGACAGCATTATTTTCCTGTGCATGGTTCTTTTGTTCTTACTCTACTGTTTTAAATCTTAGGACAGACGGATATAAGCAAGGGTGCGGTGAAATCTCCGACCTGACTACTCTGTAGATGGGGAAAGATCCTTGTAGCTATGAGAGAGAATAGCCAAAGGCATTTGTGGGAGTCCAAAGCAGCCATGAGTCTCTCTCTGGGACAGAGAGGAGCCTAGCAGACAGGATTATCTCTCTGAAACAGACAGAAATTAGGGGGATATAAGCCTGAAAACTGGAATAGTCTGGGAGTTTAGGGAAGAAGGGGGTTGTGAAAAGCCAGGACACTAGTGTGGGGACTTTGGTACACATAACAGGTACAATTTAGTAGGGACCAGAGCAGCCTGAAGGTGAGCACGGGGCTTTGATGTGTAGCCAGATGCCCGTTTGCCCTACTCCAGTAGGAAGAGATATGAGAAGTAAACGGCTTTTCTTGGCAGACATAAATCAGCTTCTCGGGCTCCTGAGGAGTGCTGCCCGTGATACAATCCAGCCTGGGTTGATTGTCACTGCCTCGGCCAGGGTGGAGGATGGTGTTGGTTCCCTTTGGGCCTAAGAATGAAATTATCAATGGAAAAACACAGTGTGGGAGTTAAGAGAGTAAGCAACCACTATATTCAGGTACTAACTTGTTTTTAGTAAGAATCCTTGCAGAGAAGATTTTGTTTGTACAGTATTAAGGAACATTTTATTTTTCTAGCACTCAGGAGACAGGTAGGCAGATATCTGTGAGTTTGAGACCAGGTTCCTAGCCAGCCAGGGCTATACAATAAGACCCTGACTCAAAACAAACAAAACCTTTTTATTTTAAGGTAATTGCTGATTCTCTTTATGGGAGAGAAATAATATAGAGAGCATGCATGTGCCCTCAACTGATTTTCCTGTACTTGGACAGCTTGATAAAATACAGCATCACACATAGGAATCATGATGTCGCTAACCAACCTTACTCAGTATGAGATTAGTTTTCATTTGATTTTCTTACACGATTTTTGAGAGTTTATCTTCGTAAATGCTTAGAGAGGAAGGTGGACCAAGTTTATTGATATTCTGCCATCTCAGAGATAGTATCTTCTTGATAAAACCTTTTTGCGATATAGATGAACTGTTAATGCAGTTTTCTGGCTATGATTTTATAGCTTTTGTTGTGTCCATATTTTGTTGGCTAGTCTCTAAGTATGTAATTTATGTACTTTCAAGGTCACAGAATAATTGTTTTTAAGGTTTTTAAAAACATTATCTATAAACAGTGTTTTTTACTTTTAGCAAGATGAACCAGAAAAGAAAGTTGAAGTCAAGGAATTACTGTGGTCGACAAAAGACGAAACAGCAGTAAGGAGATTCTTATTTTTTTTCTTAGAAACGTTAGACATAAAAGATTATTCTCATGCAAATTTCTGTCAGATGCATCCTTATTTAATATTTCCTTTTATAATTCCGGTTCATTTTGTAATTTTCCCTTTTCTGGAAATAGATTATGTTATGGTCATGAGACCAGAGTGTAGAGAACCTTAGGTCTAACTCTTTTCTCTGTACTACATGGATATGCAGTCTTTAAGCTTATCATTTTTTTAAGGATTTTTTTTACATCATTTTTTAAGGAAGTCATTTGTGTATAAGATGACCGAAGCTTTTCTAGTAGGATTGTTTATATCAAATACGGTAATAGATCTATGATACCTGTAAATTCCAAAAGAATCAGGCCAGGTTTACTTAAGGTTCTGATTACATTCTGTCATTATCAGGTGAACCTTTTTGTTCTTTCTGAGTGCACATACCTTACATATACATTAATGTAGTTCATAATTGGAAAATAGCTGGGTGTGGCCTTCGCTTTTAATCCTAGCACTATTAAGGCAGAGATGGACTCTGAATTCTAAGCAAGCCTGATCTGTATAGCAAGTTTCAGATTAGCCAGGTTAGTGAGACCCTTTCTCGAGGAAAAAAAATAACTCGATGTGTCTTGATGTTCGATTGGATTGGATTAGAAGTAAAAGGAATTGCAGACCCAGGCTGTGCATTTTAGGTCATTATAGTCAAAACTATTAATAGAAGCTATGAGAGTCAGTACACTTCTGCCAGTGAGAAATAAGTTTATTTCTGTAGCATAAAAGCCCATGTTTCCAGATTCAAGGAGCTCTTGAAAGCATTTTCTGCTCATGGTAGTGTTTCCCTGTAAAAAGTCGGTGAGATTCCTGATGAAGTAGCAGTCAGTTGGCAAGACATGGTGGACAAGGCAGAGCCTCACAGCCCAGCACTCCTCTGCTCTGTGGTGTTGACTGATGTGCAGGTAGACGTAGTGCTGGAGAATTGAGACCTTTCTGTCTGTCTGGTGACTGTGGGCATTGCAGCATTGGGTGCATCTCATCAGTTGGCTGCACACACCTCTCGGACGCAGTGGTCTCACTAGGAATTAAAATGCTGTCCTGGGTCAGGCCAGCAGCCAACGACCAGTGACTGCGACCGTTTTCAGATGCACGTTTGGCTTTGGTGAATGATCTGCCCTGAAGATTCTCAGTCCATCCATTGAGGTAATCATCAATGGTTGTTGTGCACAGCACACTTTGTGTTGCACATCACAATATTGGTTGAGAAGTGGCTTGTTCTGTAGACTAAGAGGCTGGTATCTGAGCTGACATATTGTTATACTGCTCAGCTCCTGGGCACCCATGTGTGCAGCTTTTTCACCTTTCCAGTTTGCTTCAGATGCTGAGCAATAATTGAATGGCCCCCTATTGAATTCTTCAACAGTTTTTCTTGTAGTTGTAAGAGCTTCTTCAGTGATCGCTCTCAGTTGGCCATGCTCCCTGATGGCTGCCCACCACAGTCCTCATTTTCAAGGCTCTTGTGTCTTGCTAAGCCTCCTGAACCTGAACAAGTCATCACATGTTCATGAGCAGTTCCTGGGTCGAGTGTGTTGTATGTAGTGTCTGCTGCTTTGTGAGCCATTTTGAACTCAACAAACTCACTCAGGTTTGCTTTTTGTCTAGCATCATTTTTATCGTATAAAGCAAATATAAAAAAATAAGCAGGAAGTAGTGAGAAAACACGTAAAGTAGGAAATGTTCATTACAATTCTATGTTCTGTAACCACTTTGTTAAGAATGTATTCCAGTAACAAGCGGCAGGTATTAACAGGGCAAAACTGCACTCATTACCAATGCAATAATAGTAAATGACAGAAGCAGAGAGTCTCATTGAACAGATTATTAGTTAATGACCACAGGTGTTCATTCAGAATTGGTCTCTAGATGTCATGAAAATATAAACACAGTAGGTGGGGACTGGTAGAGTGGAATATTTCATAATCGTGATGCGTGGTGTCAATGGGAAAGAAGCAGATAGTGATGAGGTATGTCCGGAGAATATCTGGAGGAAGCTTGCTGTGAGGTGCTACCCAAACCGCTGTGTGGAAACACTGTGTGAATTGTAGCCTTCTACATGGTAGCTGTGCGTGCTGTAGCACTCCCAAGTCATTTTCTGGTTTTGATCCCAAATACAGAGTTCAGATGCCTGGAGCAACTGTTTTCCTTGGGTACTTGGACCTTTCCTGTAGATCTAAATGTCAAGTTGTTTCTGTTTCCTTCTCCTCTCTAACCATTTAATCCCCACTTAAGAACAGTGATGAACTCCCAGACAGCAGTGAGCTGCTTCCAAGAAAAGTGCTGCTGACGGAATTTAGGTCGCTGGTGGTTAATAACTCCACTTCCCAACATCTGTCCGTGCTCAGTGATTGTGGTCAACTGAAGAATTTTAAGAAATTCAAGAAGGTAAGTGTCTTCATGAACTGTGTTTCAAGAGGGCAGGGGTCGGATTGTCAGAAACACAGCACTGGCACTAAATTTAATAAAAGGAGTATTTAACATCTGGGTTTTGTTTTGCATGTTAAACTAATTAATTGTTTATGGTGTGAGTGGAGGGTAGAAGACAACTTGCAGGGCAGCTCTTTCCTCCCAACATGCGCACTGTTGCCATGCTTGATGGCAAATGCCTTCCCCTGAGCCATCTCACCAATCCGAAAAGCAGTATTTTGGAAACCTGTGCTGTTCCTTCTGTTTCAAATAGTTAAGAAAAAAATGCTAAAACATAGCACAGAGTATTAGTATATTTAGAGCTTTTAAAAAGTGTGTTTAATAGTTACTTAGTTCTGAAGTTGCTGTTTTCCCCAACTCTAGAATTAGGCTCTCTGATGACAGGGTCCTCCCGGTTCTAATGTTCATCTCTGACTACCTGGAAGGGTTCAGCAACTCAGAAGTCAGTGAAGATAAGGGTGTTACGTAAAGTCAGTAGTCAAACTCAGTAGTGAAATGATAGCCGGTTTTGTTGTTGTTATAGTATATGTAGAGCTGTGTGCTCTGCTCTCAGCCTGATACCTATGCACTGTGTTTACATTGTTTCCCTCCCTTTGCTCCCTCCTGCTCCTCCCATATCTCCCACTCCTTTCCAGATTTATAGCCTCTTTTCTTTCATTATTATTGATACATACATACAAATTATATCTCTATAAACAACCTACTAGGTCCATTTAGTGGCACTCCTACTAGGTACTATGAAAGTTGGCTTTCAGAAAGGAGGCTTCCAGGTCAAATCCAGCTTGATTCTTCCAACTCTCGTGTCCGAAGTGCATGGTGTCTTCAGCAATGGGGACTTAACCTCAGATTCTAGGAGGCAACCAAGGGCAATGGCAACGCCTATATTATGTTGGGAGTTGTTTGGATTCCTCTGACCAAAAACTCATAAGGAGGTTTCTCATGCCTGGCACTGAGGTTTTTGTTCAGTTCTGTGACTCTTGGGGAGAAGTGTAACTTCATTAAAAAATACACAAACAGATGCACGCATGCATGCACGCCCATGTTACCCCTGAAACTTCTGATCCCCCTGTCTCCACCTCCTGCGCATTGGGATTGTAGGTGTGCACCACCATGTCCAGCTGGGGTCTAACTCAGGGCCTCCTCACCTGTGCTAAGCAGACACTCGGCCACCTGAGCTGTGGCTCCAGCACTGTTGCTTGTTTGATTTTAAAACATTTATTTGGTTTTTGTTTACCTACTTTATGTGTGATGGTCCCCACATGCCACAACACATGTATGTATCTAGATGTCAGAGGACAAAGTGTTGGGTTGCGTGTCTCTTCTTCCACTATGAGTCATGAGACTTGAACTCACGTTTTCAGGCATGGTGGCAAGCCCCTTTGCCCCAGGGGCCAGCCATATTTTTGGTTTTTGAGATCAAGTCTTACGGGAAGTATGAGCTGGCCTGGAACTCGCTATGTACCCGGGATTGCTTTGAATTCTGTAATCTTCCTGTGTGGCCTCTCAAGTGCTGGGATTATGGGTTATGTTTGAAAATCTTAGAATAAGAAATAGTGGTTTAAAGTACAGTTTGCTTTCCAGGAGTTAACTTTGATTGCTAGATAGCAAACTAAATCGATTTTTAAATGAAACCTACAAACTAAAACTTATATTAAGTTTTTCTTAGTGTGTAAATCCTGGATGCATATCTAACTCTGTGTACAGTAATAGCTAGGAAAGAAAAGGCTGAAAACAGGTAGGTCTGGTACAGTTCTGTGTCTCGTTTGTACTATTAGAAAATATGCACTCTTGATATTTGTGCGTGACTTATGCTGTTTGCATTTTACGGCTTTTAAATAATAGTTATGTCGGCATTTTAATATGCCTAACCTCGCTACTTCCTGTCTTCCAGGTCTTGTTTCCTGGAGCAGGGAGGCTTCCACACATCATTGGAGGATCAGATCTGATCGCTCATCACACTCGCAAGAATACGGAGTTAGAGGAGTGGCTGAGACAGGAGATGGAGGTCAGAAGGGGGCAGGGCTCACCTTTGAATTGTTCTTTAGCTGTGTGGGTGGTGTGTATGCGTGGGTGTGCCTGCCTGTACCTGCACGTGTGGAGGCCAGAGGCTGATATCAGAAGTCTTTATTTCTATTTATTCATTTGGGAAATAGGGTCTCTCCCTGGCTGGTGAGCTCTCACTATGCCTGTCTCTGCCCCCTCCTGCAGAGGTAGCTTGTGTGTGCCTCGCTTTTATACGGGTTCCAGGGCGCTGAGCTCAGGTGGGCGTACGTGCACAGCATTCCTTTATCCACAGCACCATCTCTTAGCCCAGCAAACTTGAGTTGAGCTCATTCCTTTAGGAAATTGTTCCTTCACAGAACGTTAAGATTGGTCTGTACTTTTCCATACTTATTTTAAGAGAATTACAGATTAAAATAAAGCAAGTGGGACCAAAATAGAGTAAGCTAAATCCTAATGTAAAGAGAAAGGAATCCTGAAGCCACAGAAATGCAGGTGAGAAAGCATGCCCTGAGAAGGACCACAGGTGGCCACAGGGGTTGGCTGCCTTCCAGCTGTTCCGACCCTTCTCTGAACACCGTCATTGTCCTCTTTCCCTGGACTTGATTTCTAGAATGCCCAGTAACGTTTTATCAAGTTAAATTTTTCATTGCTATAACTTTGGTTATTTTTTTGTTTCTGTCTTCAACACTAATTGTTTACATCCAGCCATGGTGCTTTAATTTGGACTGGGATCTTTTCATTGCTGATGTCTGTTTTGTTTTTCCAACTCTTCCTATTTTCTGTAGATATTTTTGTCAATGATTCCAGTTCTTGAAGTGCTTGCTGATCTTTTTTTAAAAGTTATTTGTTCTTATGTATACAAATGTTGTAAATGGAGGGTTTTTTGTCCCACCCGGTCTGCAACCGCTTTAAAAATAGCCGTTCAGAGGCTTAATATTAATTATAAATGTTTGGCTCATGGCCCAGGCTTATTACTGGCTAACTCTTAACCCTGTCTTGAAAAAACAAACAAACAAAAATTTAGTATCCTTTGTCCTGAGGCTTTGAGATCTTTTTGTAGAAAATGACATAAGCTTTTTTTTTAACACTTTTTTATGCATGTTCTGTGTCTTCCTATTTATGTTCTGCTGCTATAGTAGAAAATGCAAGAAGAAAATGGAATTTCATTTCTCTGTTCACAGTGATGGGCAAACAAAATGTGTAGGATTAAATCCCTGCGGGTCAACGGCCTACATTTGTTTGGGGTATTTTTTATTACATGTATTTTGCCTGTGTGTGTGCGTGCATGTGCATTTGTGTTTTCACACATGTGCTGTGCTGCAGTTCTCAAATACAGGTCAGAGAATAACTCATAGGAATTAGTTCTTCTTCCATGTGGCCCAAGGGTCACTCACAGAATGCATACATAGATAATTATAAGACCAGAAGTTGGTGTGTGTTGTAGAAGTTCTGTCGCAGGTGGTTTGGGCTGATTTGTTACAGGTGTTCTATTTCAATAAAGGAGATCCAAGCTGTCATCAGTGAAGTTAAGGCTGGGTTCTCATGAAGAAGACACTAAGTAGATATTGAATAAATTGAAAAATACCAGATGATGGAAAATAAATCGGGGTGTCCTTCTGGGCAGAGAGAGAAATATGAATAAAAGCAGAAGGAATTGTGTGTGTCAGAGATGATTCTTCTTGTGGCTCTGTTCAGATTAACAACACAAGCACACAGTGTCCGTGAAGAGGCATGAAGTGATTGAGAGAAGCCAGATTTAAGGTTTGCATATTTTAAGGGTCAGACTCGAGTTGTTTTGTCTTTGGTAGATAGAAGTCATGGAGGCGTATTGAATGCCATGTGCCAGTACCATACTGCACTTGAGAAAGCAGCTTTCATTGGGAGCTTTTCCCTGATTCTAACTCTATAAGGTGCTTTAGGAGTTTGGTGAAGTCTGTTGAAAATGATTGTGGCCAAAAAAAATCTGTCCTGGTTTAGAAGCAAGAGGAGGGGAGACCTTCTGCCCATGCTGCTGCCTTGTTTGAAGATGACATGTGTATTGCATTCTCAGGCTCTCTGTCACTGTAACCAGGGACAATGGCTATGACTTAGCAAGTTAGACAGAATAGATTTAAACACATGCGACTGGGCCTCTCTTTAATCTTCAACTCAGATCTTATTTGTGGAGAGTGTGTACACGTGTGCATGCACACGCATGCACTTCCATACTGTTGCATGCATGTGGAGGCCAGAAAACAGGTTTTTGGAGCCTCTTCTCTCCCTCTGTCGTATGTATCGTGGGTGTTGAACTCAGGCCCTCCGGCTTGTCGGCATACAATCCGGCTTGTCGGCATACACCCTCACTCCCAGATCATCATGCTGTCCTAAGTCCCCAGTTTTAATGAAGCCCATGTGCCGTCATCATTCTTGACCCCGGAGCTGACCTTTCTGCCCAAAGGAATGTCTACGGACTCAGTAAGCTAGCGATGTTGTGTTGGTTGTCTTAGACGTTACCTGCGCGGTTCTGTCATTGCCACAGTTCTGTGGTCATCTTAGTATGAAGCTGAAATAGAGGGGTCGGGTGAGCGGAGAGACCGCAGAAGGACAACTGCCCAGTGACATCTTGGCTATGGAAATCTGGAGCAAATAATTCATGTCATGTTAACTCTGACAGGTACAGAGGCAACAAGCGAAAGAAGAGGCTCTCGCCGACGATCTGTTTAGGTAAGATTTGACTTTCTCTCCGTGCTGTTGAGAAATGTACATATAATGCAGTTAGGTTCATGCCAATCAGATACTTTTTTCGTCTGTTCTTGAAGAGATGCCCAATCTCCTCATATGAAGAAGTTTGGTTTTGAACTCGTGCAGTTTTATTCTTTGAACATAGATTCATTGAATTTCCTGCTGTCATGTTTTATTTGTGCATGGTATCGTCCAGGCAAAGGAAGATGCCTAAAGTATATGTGAGGTTTTGTTACAATAGAATTAAATGAACAGATTTTGAAATCAGACAAATAAGGATTCAGAACATTTGTCAAGTTTTAATTTGACAAATAGATAAAAATGAAAGGGTGGATGAGATCCGAAACTAGATTTGTTGTTTTTTGTTTGCTTTGTGGCAGATTTTAGAGGAATTGTTAAGAGTGATTATAATTTATATATTTTGAACATTTCTGGAAACCCAATACAGATTCTAAACCTCTCTAATACAAATGAAGTACCATTTTAGGTAGACACAAAATAATGTTTTTCCTAACTTAAGTAGAGGATGTTTTCATCTCTTGGGTTTTGTTGTTGTTGTTTACACATTTACTCCTTGTGTGTATGCCATTGTTCCAATTTTAATACATCATAAGATTTTTGTTAATGATGATGTTTTACCACATATTCATTTAAGCAACACCAAGGGATAAACAGAAAGAAAACTGTTTACCGTCCAACTTCAAGGACAACATTGGTAATCTCATGATTGTTAAAATGAAACCCTTTAATGGAATTCCTTAGTGAAATGACCTTTAACCCATTTTTTTCTTTGCAGATATAATCCTAATGTAAAAAGAAGATAATTGAACTTTGTAAAGGAAGCTGTAGAAACACATTTCTTAGCAAACATTTATTTCAGGCCAGCTGGGATACATGAATGTAATACATAGAAATTACAGATGGTTTAAGGTTTCAACTGACTAAATAAAGCGAATAAACTCCATTCCTTTTGTCTGCTAATATTGTCTCTGGAGGCTTTGTGATCTTGTCTTTCATTATCGATAGATAGATAGATAGATAGATAGATAGATAGATAGATAGATAGATAG
>LOJH01003006.1:17909-30858 GCA_001685095.1 Ellobius talpinus
CACACACACACACACACACACACACACACACACACACACACACACACTTGCTACTGGTCAGTTTAAAACAGTCTCCAGAGATGGAAAGGAATGCCAATTTGTCTTGTTTCCCCAGAAATTACATCTGTAATACTGTCATTTTCAATTTGCAAGAAACATTAAAGAAAAACACCCAATACAAGACAGAGCTCAAACACGGGAAGGAAGAGTCTGCTGAAGTACAGTCAGGTGTATCATTTTAAAAAGGTGTGAAGTTGCTCTGAAAATAGTTACATCTCAATAAGGGGCTAGAAGTAGACTTTACAGTTATAAAACAATTGGGTTCTCAGGACTCAAAACCTCATCTGAAGCAATTAGTTGTTAGAAACAAACTAATACGGGCCACACTGAAAGGGAGTTACATCAGTGAGTTGAGCACTCAACACTGCAGTCAGCAGGAAACACAATGGTAGGGGTCCCCTATTTTAAGAAGCTGAAAACAAATTCAGTGTGCACATCCTAGATAAAATTGCATCCCCCCCAAAGGGGGGGGGCGACTTTGAAAACTTCAGTTTCCCAAGAACTCTGGAAGATCTTTTGTTTAGCACTAACACATTTCACCATTTGTATGAAAATGCAATTGAGGCTATTAGGGGCGATAAATCTAATAACCAGTGTGAGCTGCTGTCATTTCCTCGAAGTGAACATTATTACAGATCTCTGAGAACGGAAAAAGACACAATCTTATTTCCCACATTAACCTCTCTAATCTAGCAAACACACAGTATTCTAATTCCAGCACTTACCATGCCCCCAAACCTTCATTTCATTAATAGAAATTAACTCAGTGTTCACACAAGGGTAAGTAGTTCTGTCCACAATTTATTGAATTCAAAATCAGATTCATTAGATGTTATGGTGAGTAAACAGAGAATAAGTCTGTAAAAAGGATCTTGGTGGATTCCTGGATGTCAGCATTAATGTTAAATTATGAGAAAGTAAGGATATCAAATATCTACCTAAGTTTTAACAGTAAAAATATTTTTAAAGACCATCATATTTGGTAATAAATTAGGTTTATATAGCTGCTAATTTCAAAACAAAACCTGGGTTGGAAATGCCTCCTCGTGCCCTGCCCCAGCACACACGCTATAGCCCGTTTTCACGTAGGCCGCTATGCTTCACACTTCATCCAGTGACTACACATAACCCTTGGGGATCTTACAGAATGCAGTCAGCCTAAATTCCCAATGAGATACAGAGGAAGCTGATGCTGCTGGCCCTTGGACCATCCCTTGAGGAGTTAAGGTGACCCAATATGAACTAAATATGATTTCTGTCTTAATGACTAGCGGCTTTATAAATGCCAAGTTAGAAAAGAGCATCCTAGTTCAATGAAAGCGTGCAGTATACCAAGCTGGCAGTGTTTGGATCTGCCTGAGAGTGACACCCTGATACACTTCAGTACAACTTGGGACACCAAGCTTTGTTAACGTTAGAGACTAGCAGCTGCAGGCTCTCCCGGTTAATTCAAGCCAATACAATGCAAACCACTGTTAAAAATCTTTAATGGTTAAGTGTCCATGTAAAGTACTTGTGAATGTTCTTTAAGCTATCCCGTCTCCTCCTCCTCTTTCAACAAACAAATGCTGTTTTTTCTTCTGTCTCGTAGCCAAACAGCGTGTAACAGCCAGTGCCCCTCCCTTTAAAAATCGAACAAAATTGTCTCCAACCAAAGGGCCCAAAGCGAAAAGGTTGGCCTCTTTCACACACTCATAGGTGTATGCGTTGACCTCCACAGGGTTCCCCTTGCACGTTATTGGCTGGCTGGAGTGGCGGCCTAGGTAACACCCTTGTTCCTTCAGAAAGGACAGGTTAGGATGGGAACCGATCAAGACTACAGCTGCAGACAGCTTAAATATTCTCTTCAGTCCCGAGTGGCTCTCAAGAACGCACTTCATGTCTGACTTAAAGGAGAGCACACGGTGCTCAGGAAAGCTGGTGTACTCAGACACAGCATCCGAGTCTGAGGCGTGAGCCTGAGCACACATCATGTCGTACACTTTGTGGTACTCGGGATACAGCTTCCGGGGCAGCTGTTTGAAAATTAAACCTGGGTCAGTTACTCGTCTGCGGAAGACGTGAATCACAGGGATGCGGTTGTTGTGGGCACACAGCACTGCGTCAGCTGCGGTGAGGCCGGAGCCCACAATCAGTACTGGGTCCGCTCTGCCGCACAGCTGCCCTCTGTTTACAGCAGCTCCGAACTCGGCCAGTGAGTGAAATACAAAAGGAAGCTCTTCCCCCTCCACTTCCAGGTGGGCAGGAGAATCCAAGGTTCCCGTTGCAAGAGCTACATTCTCAGCGAAGAGGCAAAAGGGAACATGAGAACCACCTGCTAGTCGCTGATAGCCTCTGATTTCCCAGTTTCTCTTGATAAACTTTGACTTCTGGTTCTGTAAACGCTTTGTTGAAATATCTCTGTCTTGACTACCATTATCACCTTGGTCCCTGTAGAGTCTCGATACAGAGGTTATGTAAGTATTCTCTCTGAAATTCTTCTGAAGACCCATGACATTCACATAGTGTTTATAGTAGCGAGCTATTTCCTCTGGCATAACCCGGTCCCCCTTTAAGTTCCTGTAGATGAAAAGGAGAAATAAGCTATGAGGAGAGCACTTTCCGCTTCAGGTTACCATCCAAGCTAGGAAGCTTCTACATCTTAGTTCTTCCAACACTGCGCTAGTTGACAATTACCCTCATGCTTTATAAAACATTGTTCTCATTTTCTTACCCTAGTCAGAATGGCAGTCATTTGTTCGGGAATATTATTTTCAGGTGTGTGACTTTGGTTTATGCTGCATTTGTTTAACTCTGTAAAGCTGTGGTTCTTTGCCTGTTTAAAACACCTGATGGTCCTGATAAAGAGCTGGACGGTCATTAGGAAGGCAGGAGAAAGGACAGGCAGGGCTGGCAGGCAGAGAGAAAAAACAGGAGAAATCTGAAAGGAGAGCATCAGGGCCGGCCACCCAACTCCACACAAGCTACAGAGAAAGACAACAGCCCAGAGGGAAGAGGTACACGGCATCATTTAAGTTAAGAAAAGCTGGCCAGAAACAAGCCGAACTGAGCCAACGAGTTTATAGCTAAGAATAAGCCTCCGTGTGTGATTTATTTGGGAGCTGGGTGGCGAACCCCCAAAAAGTCAAAAGAATAAAAAGTCACAGTATAGTCATTAACAAAACACATAACAAATGCGAGTAAGGACATGGGTAAAGGATCACTGCTGGTGAAGGACACAACTAGTCTAGTCACTGGTCTAGGGGAATCTGTATGGAGGGTCTCCAAACACGATACCAGATCGTTCATGACACTGTTACACCATCCCTGGGTATGTATTTACCCAAAGGGCTTCACGTCAACACAGCACAGAGGTATTTGCACATCAGCACTGATTGCATCACTAGTCACAACCCAAAGCTTTGGAACCAACCTAAGAGTCCAGCACAGAAACCAGGTAAAGGAAACAGCATAGAAAAAACAACGGCTTACCCCCCCCCGCCCCCTACATAAAAGGGTAAAGTCACGCAACAGGAAAATAGATACAATAGAGACACCGTGATAGGTGGATTAGGCTAATCTCAGAAGTGCAAGTGTGTTCTCTCATTTGTGGTTCCTAGATTCTGCATAAGTACATAAACCATACATGCATGTGTCTATGACAAGGAAACAAGCCAACTGTCTAGAGATCAAAGGAAGCAAGCGAGGAGCAGGCTGCTTGATAAACTTTCAGGTAATAAACAGATTAACATGTAGATATTTGAAAAACAAGCCTATTTTATCTTACAACTGTAATTAGGTAGACTGCATTATTAACAAATCTCTGTGCAGGGAGGCAGACAGATGACACAGCAGCTAACAGTGCCTAGGTTAGGACCAGCACAAAGCTGGGTACAATGCACACTTTAGTCCTCTGGTAATTTAGACTGACAAGTGCCTCTGGTTAGAAAAAGAAGCATACACCTTCCCTTTTGCTACTCATTTTAACCAATCTAAGAGTATACTGAACAATTTCACTTGCTTATCAAATGAATTCAAACTTGACTGATTTTAAATTTTCACCCTTTACATACATCCACTTTAAAAAGCCTAAAGTGAATGTTTAAAGATTTAACTTTTGCTCCATTTATTGATCTTCTCTGTGTTTCACCTTTGTGTATCTATGTGCACCAAATATATGCCTGGTGCACACGAGTGTCAGGAGGGCCTCAGATTCCCGGTAACTGGAGTAACGGATGGCTGTGAACCACCATGCGCTGGGAACTGAACCTGGGTCCTCTGTAAAAACAGCAAATGCTCTTAATCACTGAGCCACCTCTCCAGTCCTCTGATGATTTAATCTTAATTAAATTCATCATGATCTAGATCTTAAATATTTTAAAATTAAGGAAAATTTCTACAGGTTAAACATGGTGGCTACCTAACAGGAATTCAGGTACTCAAACTTTATATCTCTATTCTAACAAACATCAAGTAAATTCCCACTTTAACACACTTCAATTAGTAAAATTAGGTTCTCTGCATTAGTAGTTCATATCCAGTTTATCCATGTACCTGGAAATGATAGGGCTTTCCAATTTCTTCTTTTGAATTTTTATGTTCTTTTCCCCAAAATGAATAAGACTTGTATTCTTTTATGAAGAAATTTCTCAGTTAGTCCTCCTTAAAAGTATTTATAATTAAATATTTAACTTCATGTTCAAGTAGCCAACCACACCCCATGTTTTAGTTTATCGTTCTAAATATCAATCATAATACACTACTCTTTACTCTTCAGAAACAAACACCCTGCTGACGTGGTGGTATTACCCTTTAATTCCTGAGGATTTAATCCTGGCAGAAGCAGACAGATTTCTCTCTGTGAGTTCTAGGCCAGTCTGGTCTACATGGTGAGTTCCAAGACAGTCAAGGCTATATAGAGTCTCTGTCTCAAAACACTAAACCAAACCAAAACAAAAGCACCTTACCTTATGTATACATTAAATATAAATAAACAGATATTCATTGAAAACCTGACACAAGTTTGGGAAATAATACATAAGTAGATGCATAGGTAGAAATAGTCTGTAGGTAGAAAATAACAGTGATTAAATATGAAAGATAAATTCTGATGAGCAAGGTGACAGGAAAGCCCTTGTAAACAGTTCTTTCCGTACACAAGGCTCATAGCACCCTCCTAGCTCAGCATCACTGCCTCACAAAGGACTTGTGCTGAATGAACAAGGATATTCTGACTTATCTAACACAGGATGCAGATACTGCGTCCCCTTTTCTTCACACATCAAGGAACTCTAGTATAGCTCAATCTTTACCTTCGTTTGCTTGACATCCAATCTTTAAATTTAAGTCCAGGTAGCTCCATCCAATTTCCAAAGCTGATTGTCAACATAGACCCTTCCATATTCTAGTTTGAAAGTACAGATAAAGAAAAGCAATATTACCTTTTGAAAACAAATACATCTTATGTATACACAAATTCAGGCCATATAAAGTGTGTTCCCAAGAGTCCAAAAGGAAGAGTGGCGTACAAGCACTATGGATTTTGCTTCCAGACAGAAACAATAATAGTCAATGACAGAAAAGCGGGTGCACCTGGAATTAATCCTATTAACGGAATTAACCGTTTTCAGAAATAAAAGCACCTTATGTTTTCTCATTCATATTTCCTCTAAACTTTCACTCTAATAGGACCTTCATATATTTTCACCATTTGGTATTACTTGTAGTATATATTTATGAAACAAGTAACAGTACTAGCTTTGGTCTACGATCGGAATAATTAAGATATACGTGTTAAAGAACAAATCAGCATTTTTATTTCTTAAACAAAAAAATGTTCACTAATTTCCAAAATTTTATTTTTTCATTTTGATTTTTTATAGATTTTTTTCTTTTTAATTAGACTGCTTTTCTCTATCAATTATAATTTTGAAATCTGAACTAAGCTGGATATAATATAATCACTCTAAAAATAGAAAAATAATCAGTGGTTGCCTAAGAAACAGACTCAACTCAGCACTGGGTTAGTGTTATCAAGAAGTAAACCTCTCAAGCTTCCTCCACCTACTTCTGCTTTGCTCAAACAAAGCAAAAAAGCCAAGGGCCACGATACCTTCCCAATCACCATTAGGCCCCTTTAGCTCTTGTGGACAGAGGCTTCTTTCTCACAACTTCCCATTTCTACACAGCCCAGCATGGAGAATGGGCACATTATAATACATTTTATTCAGTCACATGTATAATTTTTGACACAGGGTCTCACGTATCTGGTTTATTTATGCAAGTTTTAGAAAGACAAAATACATATAATGGTTTGTATTTATGTAATGAGTGACCTGTCCACAAACACCAGAAGGGGGCACCAGATCCCACTACAGATGGTAGTGAGCCACCATGTGGGTGATAGGAATTGAACTCAGGACCTCTGAAAGAGCAGCCGGTGCTCTTCTCAGCCACTGAGCTATTTCTCCAGCCCCTATCTATGCAATTTGTTAACACATGGTCTCATATCCCCCCGTGTGGCCTTGAATCCTATGTAATGTATACACCATTAAAGCCTGCTGCCACTGGGTAAATGTTCTGATAGGGCAGAAGTGACAGAAGCAATGTCCAAGTGCACGTCCAACGGTTCTCCTTCAAAGATGCACATGCATTCTGAGGAGTGACCATCAGAAAAGGAGATGACAGCCTAATGATGAAAAAGACCATCAATGTCCTTCAGGAAATGAAAGAGAGAAGTGTTGGACTCGGCCAGGCTGAGTCACGGTTTTACATTTCTAAAGAAGGCAGTCCCTGCACAGCCTCTTAGATGAGCGCAATGCCTGTAGTGTCTTCTACTTAGTGCATGTGTATCTGCATAACCGGCCCTGGGTAATGCTGTGCCCCTGTAACCATGTAAGTCTATCCTGACTGTGACTTATGGTGATTACTAGTGCACTTGACCCAGAGGTCAACACAAATCTATCCACGGACTGAGGCTTCAGCCCAGCTGGTAGAGTACTTGCTCAGCATACACACAGCTGTGCTGTCCCAGCACCTCATGAACTGGGCATGCTGGGACACATCTGGAATTCTAACACTTTCCTACCTACTTAAGATAGGAAAAGCAGACATTCAAAGTCGTCTTTGCGTCCCTGGGAGTTTAGAGCCAGCCTAGCCTGACACATGTATTTATCCGCGGATACCAAGCATGAACAAGTTTCCCTGCCTGGCAGCTCTGCGGGCAGATTTTCACACGACTGACTGTTGGGGATCTCAACACATCTTCAGCAAACAGCAACACTTCAAGAGCAAGAGCAGCAGCACGGGACAAATGGTGAAAGTGAAGCAGAACTGGTGTCCCTGTGGCGCTCTGGTCCCTCTACAGGCCATTCATGTGCATGCTTACCAGCCAGCTGGCTTAATCATTTGGAAGGGTTAGGTGTGGCCCTGTTGGAGGAGGCTTCACAAGCACCTGCTGGGCCCAATGTTACTCTCTTTGCCTGCGACCTGTGGATACCGATAAAGCTCTCAGCTATTTCTCCAGCACTATGCCACCATGAATGCTGCCACGGGGAAGCAAGCCCCCAATTAATGTTTTCTTCTATAGAGTTGCCTTGGTCATTTGTCTCTTCACAGCAAGAGAACACTAAATCACGAAATGGGCTTCAAGCCAGGCTTTACAGGTTCTGGAACTGTGAGAAATGTCTTTTGTTCTAATTAAAACTTTCATTTACAGTATTTTTCATTTAAATCCTGAAAATACATGGAAATAGTTGCTGGGGACACAGCTCAGTGCTTAGAAACACAGGTTGTTCTTCCAGAGGACCAGGGTGTGATTCCCAGCACCCACAAGGCAGCTCCCAACCATCTGTAACTCCAGTTCCAGGGGCTCAGACATCCTCTGCTAACTTCTTTGGGCACCCAGCACCTTCATGGTTGTACATGGACATACATGCAGACAAAACACTCACACCCATTAAAATAAACGTATCTTTTTAAGAAAGAAAATACATGGAAGTAATAGACACTGGTTTTCAAAATACCCTGCGAAGTTTTTCTAAGCTCTAAATTAAAGAAATTTACTTTATTATGAAAAGTGTCCTCTTATGTTTTGGTGTGGGAGGGTGGTTATTCAAGACAGGGTTTCTCTGTATAACAGCCCTAGCTGTCCTGTAACTAGTTCTATAGACCAGGCTGTCCTCAAAACTCACAGAGATCAGCCGCCTCTGCCTCCCAAGTGTAGGGATTAAAGGTGAGCACCGCCACCACCACCACCACCTGGCTAATTTTTTTCCTATACAATTTATACAAGGCAGTATAGAGACACGCTCTAGGGCTGTATCATTAAGAAAAATCTGGCTTAACTACCTATAATTAGTGTATGCTAAAGACTCAAGTTGGAAGCCTGACATGATGGTACACGCCTTTAATTCCAGCAATTGGGAGGCAGAGGCAGGTAGATCTCTAAATTTGAGACTAGCCTAATCTACAGAGTGAGTTCTAGGACAGTCAGGGATATTCACAGAAACCCTGTCTTGGAAAAAAAACAAAACAAAAACCAAGTTGGCTTTATTAAGGCAACATATAACAAATACTTCACCCTACACTAACAGGTGAATGTCATACTTACATGCCACGCCCCACCAGGCGGGCCCTTCCCAAGAACTAAGTGAGGGATGTAATGATGCTGTTCCAGTTGCCAGTGTAGAACAGATGGGTAATCGTACCCAAAGTCAGCATCTGGGTGAAGAAGTGTGTCAAAAAGCACTGCCACGGGATTGGACGAACGGCCCTCCAGACCCTCAGATAGGTACTCTAAGTCCTGAATGGAAAGGGAAGAGAGAAAGGGGAGCTGAGAAAGCCAGGACCGGTGTGTGAATGAGGACTTCCAACTCAACAGTTTCCAGAGAGAGCGTGTTCATAAGAGATTGCTTAGAATACAAGTGTAGGCAACGCTTAGATTTAAAACGAAACTTTAAAAAAAAGACTTGTAAAAGCTGAGGACACCATGGCATAGGAATGTCAGTAGGATGAGAAAGGCAGCGCTTCCCAGACTGATTTCAGCACGGAGAACGTGTCAGACCTTCACCGGCAGGCTACAAAGAGCTTTGTCAGGCCTGAGTCCTTTCACTAGAACCCACATTTGAAAGCCAGGCATGGTGGGCCATGCTTCTAATCACAGCCCAGTGGAGGGGGCCATGAAGACTTCTCTCACTCACTGGCTAGGCAGCCTAGCCTACTAGGTGAGATTAAGGCCTACAAGAGACCTCACTTCAAAAAACATGGTGGACAGTCGGACAATCAACACCCAAAGTTAACTTGTGGCCTATATGAGGGCACGCGCTCACTCTCTCACATAAACCTGCAGCCACAGGTCACATAAAATTTTTAAAAACTCCACTAGGAAATAATTTGGGAATTTTTGCTCAAATATTCAATTTAATTTAGATATGACATCAGAATATATTTATAAAGCTAAAATAAATAGCATTGTTTAGAATGAAGGATTTATAATAAAGAAATATACATAAATAAAGCTAATCTTCTTTCAGCATTAAACATCTTTTAGAACTGACGCAACACACAATACCTGGTCAACAATGGAGAGATGCCTGGCTTCCTCTAGCTTACTGTGTAAGATTGAGTTTGGATGCATCGCTTCCGGTGATAAATACGGTCTGTACCCTGACAACATATACGACAGGCATATTCCTGAAGGTCCATTTCCTGTTTTAAAAAAAGTAAAATGACATAAGTTGATCCTCTTATTACTTGGTGTTTCCCCTCACCTGTTCCTCCTTCTCCAATCAACTAAAACCTGGGACTCACACACTTATGACCTCTGTCTTCTGTCTGTCTTTCAGTACCTCGTCTACTTCCAAAATTAGTTCTCTTGGATGACCTGTTCTTGAGAAATACATATTTTATAGGCTACTTCTTTATTACAACTGATGTGGAATTGGACTATAGGCAGGAGAGACCGCACAGCAGGGTAAGGCTCTTGCCACCCTTAACAATCTGAATTAAATCTCTGGAACTCACACAGTGGAAGGAAAATCAATTCTTGCAAGTAGTACTATGGGCATACATGCAGGGATGCACACATACATTTAAAAAGAGAGAGGGGAGACATTTAAAAAAAATCAGGAAAATTCATCAGGTAATATCCTCAAATACATGAAAAGCCATTTGACCAAACACAGCATTGCATTTGGGAGTTGAAAAAATATAGTAAATTCGAAAGGGGCAAACTTCAACATGACACAGGTCATGTTAAAAAAAACTAAAAAACCAGATACTCAACACCATAATGGATGGTGTGAAAGAATGAAATAAAAGATACACAGATTGGGGGAAAAGAGGTAAAAGCAAAATACTGAAAATACTGTTTGCCAATGACATGATTATCTATATAGAAAATCCCAGGAATTGACCTCTCAAGACCCCAGAACAACAAGTTACAGCCACGACTGAAGAACACAAGTCAATACACAAAAGTCAAACACTCTTATACCAATGAAGAACGGAATTTGAAATAAAAAACACTATCATTTACAACTACATCAAAAGAGAACCATTTTAGCATAATTTTAACAAAATATGTATAAGAGCTACATAAAGAACGCCACAAAATTTTGACTAAAGAAAAAATTATTTTCAAAAGGCCTAAATAGATAAGTTATTCTATGTTCATCGATAGGAAGCCTCAAAATTACCATATGTTGTTAATCTGAGCTGTAGACTTAATGCAATTTCAAAAACAACTCATTAACAGTAAGCTTACTTAAATATGTATTCTAAAACATTTTAGAAAGGCAACGGTTCAGAATAGCCAGCACAATGCTATCTTGAGGCAAGTCTTGTCTGACTTCCTCAAGTTTGAGCACTAGATGAAAATATAAATAGCAGGTAATTAAATGAATATAATTATCAAACGTTTCAAAAGTCTGAATTATTGGACACCTTGATTGTAATAGTTGTAGATCCTATCTGTTGAGGTGATACAAAGGACAGGAGTGAAATAATACTTTAGGTAATCATAAATGTCTCAGCAGAGCATGCCAATGTCACTGCAAATAGCATGACTTCCAAACTAACAGTTGTCGTTCAGTTCATGTCCATAACCAATGCCACAGAGCTCCAGTGATAAAACACACAGAATGCCCTCCACAGAACTCTATCTAGTAACACTGGTCACCATTGCTACTATCGGTAATTCAACAAAAAGCTACTGCATTCCAGCATGGACTCTATCATAGAAGTCAATGCTTCTCCAAAGACTTGGTGATGGTTATTTTAACAAATCAAACAGCTTAATACTTTATAATTCTGTCCTTAATTATCTGTCTCCATTTCACAGAAGCATCTCCTTATATTTTTGTTCTTTTAAGATATGTATTAATTGCCACATGATGGTTGTAGATATTTGTGAGGCCCAGTGTAGCATTTTAATGCATGTCTACAATGTAGATCAGACTAACATACACATCACTTCATGGTAGGAACATGCAAACCTCTACTATGTTAACGTGGGGAGCTTCTTCAATACAATGTTAGAACATACACACCTTAAAATTATAAAAGCCATAAAAGTAGTAACCAGCTTTAAGAAATAAAATACAGTAACTTACCAATTATTACCACAGGTAAAGTCACTGATGAATCTTCGAGTAAAGAAGTTTCTTCAACCAATGGCATCCCTTTAACTTTTGGCCCCAAATTATCACCAAAATATTGCACCAAGGAACTGAAAATCTCTCCTTCTGTTTCAGTATCACTATAGTCTCTTTTTAAAAAAAAAAGTAAATTAACAATTAATAAAGTTAATTTAGATTTTATAAAACCCAATTTTTTCTCATAGTTTACTTAGACAATAAAATATCCATCAGTTACATAATGCTTTCCATAGTATAACATTTCAAGTCCACGAGTCTGAAATAGCCATTTATCTCATATTAATATCTTGGAAGCAAATTAACTACTGAGTAAGCTTTTTTCCATGCTAGAGAAATAGCTTAGTTTAAAGCACCTGGCTGCATCAGGCCCTGAGTTCAATCACCAGAGCCACATAAAAAGGCTGAGCACTGTGTCCAATGCCTGGGGCTCACTGGCCAGACAGTCTAGTCCAGTTGGACAGCTCCAAGCCAGTGGATGAGCCCATTGAGAAAAAAAAAATGTTTGAGACAGACAGACACACACACACACACACACACACACACACACACACAGGGAGAGGAAGGGCGAGCGAGAGCTTCTACCAACCACACAAAATTATATCTGAGATTTTGTAATTTTTTGGGATGCCGAAGAGCTAGCTTGCCCTCTACTTTTTTTCCTCAGCCAGGCACACAACTTTAATTCCAACCTTGGGAGGCAGAGGCAAGAAAATCTCTGAATTTAAGGCCAGACTGGTCTATTGAACAAGTTCCAGAACAGCCAAGGCTACACAGATAAACCTGTAAGGCAGAACTAGTCATAGATTTTTTTAAAAAATTATTTTTATTTCGTGTGCATTGGTGTTTTTCCTGCATTTGCGTCTGTGTGAGAGTGTCAGATCCCCTGGAACTGGAGGTACAGACGGTTGTGAGCTGCCATGTAGGTGATGAGAACTGAACCCGGGTCCTCTGGAAGAGCAGCCAGCGTTCTTAGCAGCTGAGTCATCACTCCAGCCCTAGTCACGGATGTTTTAAGGAAAGATTATTATACGAAAGTGGGCCTTTTGGTAAAAGAAATGAGGTCTACACATTTTCAAGTAGGAAAGACCTTAACGTTGTCTTCTAATCCCTATTTTCCAACTGCCTCTCTAGAAACTAGTTTTAATATTCTGACATGTTCATTCAATAAATAAACTCAGGTTTTTTAGGTTACTTCACAGTAGAATCATCAAATTACTTTCCATACTTAGCAACAATTACATCTGGAAGGGTTA